>JAXIVD010004980.1:0-22500 GCA_036785275.1 Cancer borealis | reverse complement strand
AAAAATATCCTAGTCAATTCCTAAAAATCCCTTCAATATATAGAATAAATATTATTTCCTTAGAGGTTAACTAATTACATTTGACACCTTGTCCCTAGTGAAAATTATTTCTATTAGGATAATCTAGATATCATATTCTAAAGTCTAGGAATTATAATAATTTTCCATTAGATTATACTTTCATACTTTTTATCCCTCCTCTTCTACATGCTAGTCCCATTGAACCCCATTATATTGTATGTGTAAACCCATAAAGAATAGTGATGTAAAATCCACAAGCCTACCCAGCATAGTACTACAGTAACACGATGACACAGTAATAAGATGACAACATTACCTGCAATGGACAGTAATAGGACCATCCTGACCAAACTGTTCCTTGGTCTTATGCACTTGGCCAATAAAATCTATGAAGCCTTCTCCAGACTTTGGCACACCCTGAAATAATATGCAAGAATTTATTTGTATTCAACAAGAGGTATATTTCAAAAACTACTGTTTAAAATATTTTTTTCTATTTTGTGACCAACTGAAAATCATGGTTACAGTTTCAGCATAGAAGACAACAGGAGGGGAGGGGAGGAGAAAGAGAGAGGGTGGGGGGTCAGAAACATTTGCTTACCTGTTCAGGCCATTCTATAAATTGGAACTGTCGTATGGTGCGAGACTGGCCATCTCTCGCATCTGTTATCTGAAAATACGTAAGTAGAAAATGGAGCATCAATATAAATTCTGTTGTTATTATATACTGACATCTTTTCTTCCATTTTAAGAACTTTTTCAAAAACAGCTACAAATTCTAACCACTTTCATTGATTCCTCCAAGCATTTTTCTCTAAATACACTGAGTAAAACTTCCACCTTTTAATTATTTCCATTTTCCATTCAACAATAAAATATTATCGCTTCACCTTTACTCCCTTTTCATTTCCTTATATCTAAGCTTTCATTAAGAAGTCTATTTATATCTTCATTTAGTTACTTTCTTTTCTACTCATTCATATTCAATTTCATGGTAAGATCACTCACCTTAAATTCCCTGAGAATGTACTGAGGCATATTATACTCTGCTATGGGATCAACCACATAGAACTGGTATCGCTGAGATCGTTCATTGGGCCAATATTGATAACACTTTTCCTGGAAAACAAAAAATATAGAATTAGGTTTTCTTTTCTAACTTCTGATATAATTTGTGTTTTGTTCAGCACATGTAGATGTTGTCTAACTCTTGTTTACAATGATGATTGACCGGTTGACGTACAAGATGAGACGGGGGTCTCCGTGAACTATATTTGTACAGTAGATGACATTGTGAGCTATAGTGAGAGTAGGGAGCAGGTTAGGCAAGCTTGGAGAGGTGGAGGTATACACCATGGAGAAAGTAAACTAACGTCAGTATGAACAAGATGGAGTACATGTGGGAGGGCAGCTGAAGGGTGTGGCTGCAAGGTGTAGAGGTGGTGAAGGTGTACGAGTCTATATAGTTGTGGTTAAATGTTCAAAGAAATTAGAAGTATGGTAAAGAGGTGAAGAGAAGGCAGGCAAGGTGGAGTGAAGGGAGAAGGGTGACATGAGTGATTTGTGATAAAATGGTATTGGTGAGAACGAAAGGGAAAATCTAGAAGACGTAGCGAAACCAACTATGTTGAATGACAGGGAGGCGATGGAGCTATATTAATATCTTTGTTGGAAGTTAAGAGAAAAGACAGGATTATAAATTAATATATTAGAGAAACAGCACATTTAGGATGGTTCAGAGATAAAGTGAGAGATTGAAATGGTTTGGGCATGTGCAGAGGAAGGATGCTGAGGATGGAGGTGCCACGCATAAGAGGAGGAAAGCCAAAGAAAATGTTTATGGATGCACGTGGTTGGTGTGACAGAGGAAGATGCAGAGGACATGATGAGATCAATAATCTACTGTAGAGACCCCTCATGGGAACAAGTGAAAGAAGAAAAAGATGTCTTGCATCTTTGGGCAAATTTACTGGTACAGTATACAGATGTTCCTTGACTTAAAATCACTCAACTTCAGATAGTTTGATCTTACAATGTATGATAGCTATAGTGATAGTGATACACAGTGGGTAGAGGTTGCATTCTAAGTTTTAAATATGCATACGTCAAAGCAGGTCGGGTGCAACTGAGCTCCCCTCTGCCCAGTTAGCCACACATGCATCTCACTGAGCCTCCTAATCATCCAAGCTAAGGTAAGAAAATTTTTTTACCATCCTAAAGAAGCATGCAGGTGACCCAGAATATACCCATGAATTAGATGCAAGCTATTGGTTGTTCCAACACTTTTGCAATCAGCATAAATTCCACAAAGAAAAGGTAAGTGGTGAGACAGTAAGTGTTGATGTTCGTTTTTAGTTCAATGGGTTTATCAAAATGTAACCCCATCATAAATCGAGGAACATCTGTAACTATAAATAACTGTGTTCAAAAGAAGAATGTATAAAGTCAGATTCTCTACAATATATGTCTACTTACTGAGGGAAATTAGCATAAAGCTGAAAACTTTCCACATCAATAAATATATTCGCATCTAATTAAATTGTTTTCTTAATCAATCTTGCAACTTTTCACTCATCTTATTATGTTCAAACACACTTTACAATTCCATAACTTGTCTTTAGCTTACCCTTCCCATTTCCTTGAGTTTTGTGAGCATAACAACAATTGTAGAGTTGTGTTCCCACAGCATTCTCCAAAAGTCATCCACAGTTTCTTGAAGTGGTCCCTGTGTTGCAATATATGCATAACGGTACCTGAAAATCAGACCTCCATTAAAATTATGTCTTTTACGACCAAAAAAAAGCTGAAGATCAGCTTCTGCAAACACATGATTTTTTTCTTATACCTTTGTCTGTTTACCTCCCAGGGTGTGGTATACACCATTTCTAGTACATAAGAATAAGACTGCAAAAAATGTGAATTCAATAATGGAAGATTCTCGGAAGGAAGATCTGTTGAGTAATTCATTAGTGATATGAACTCTGGATAAAAAAAATTATTAGAATATTTCTGGAACCCACTTTATCTGGAAAATATATTACATTGAATTGATTTATTTCCTGTAACTAATGCAATCACCTATTGTTTACCATATACTACAATTATGCAGGTAAGTACATAAAATAATATTTCTAACCACTATTTAGACATATCCCTTATTCCTTGAACATACCTGTAGCCATCAATAAAGCTGGCATTTATGTAGTCGGATCCTTCAGTGCCACGTAGAGGCTGTAAACACACTCTACTTCCTTCAAATGGCAGAATATTTACCAATCTGTTTTTGAACTTGTTTACTGGTAGGTTGGCACTAACAAATCTTGACGGCTGAGCCTTGATGTTTGCCAAGCGCTACAAAAAAACAACAAGCAAAGTTAACAGTCAGTCCACTGGTAAGTATAAAAATTGTTAGCTATCATCTGGATTACCATTCTTCTGTTATGGTAGGAACTTTGTTTTTAATTAATGCTTATTACGTTTTTAATTTATTTCTTTGGATTCACACAATTTAAACATAAGAAACCCAAATACAGACTGAAGTGATCCATGTTATGAATACATACAAGGAAAAAAAAAAATTCAAAGAAATTAAACTGACAACAGTTGAGAAGAGAAAGAGGAGACTTAATTACAATATACAAATTGATGAACAACCCAGAGGAAACAGATAGAAAAAACAAATATTAAGAAGAAAAGGAGAGGCTGGATAATTGAAGGAATAGGAAAAAATTGCAAAAAGGAATTTGCCAGAACGATACAAAAAAGAAAAAATGTACGACTTTCCAAGAGAAATATAGATAGTTGGAATAGATTGAAAGAAGTGCTGATAATGGCAAAGAATGTATAACAACTAAAGGAAAGACTGAGCAAATATAGATACAGAGACAGGACCACATGAGTGTAGCTCAAGCCCTGTATGCTACAAGTAGGTAAATACACATACAGAAAGGAAGGACTGCTGACCTCTCATTCTTGTTGGACAATTTTTTCATTGCCCACATGGAGAAAAATTCTCTAAATGAAGAGAAGACTCATGAAAAATTGACGCCGAATCAAATAGTTTCAGGTTGTTTGGGGGATTTGATTCCTGGATCTCTCAGTTATTAGTTAAGTTCAGTTACCACTTTGTTACCAAGTCACCATTATACTTCAATCACGTATTTTCTTGAACAACATGATTATCACTAACAGTAAAGGCAAAACCAGAACAGGAAAAAAGATGTGTTACTAACCTTAAATTCCAGTTCCATTCCAGTAACATTCTCTCCTGGTTCAACAGCCATCAGCTTCTGAATGTGTCCATGCAGACTCCGAGCAGGAACTTCTGTAGTACCAGCTATGACAGCCTCCAATAGTGCATCATGGATGAAAATGTACTGGTCTTCTGTTTGAACCTGGAAATAAATATTCAATTAATAAAATTTTTATAATCTTTAATATATTATTTATGATTTTTTTTTTATAGAATACTGTTTATTGTATCACTCTCTCTAAAATCCCTGTAATGGGAGCTACAAGAATACTGCCACTGTAATCCTTGTGGATTGTAAAAACGACAAAAAGGGACGGAGTGAGGTCTCTGGGAACCTCCTCCTCTGTATTCTCTCCTATGAAAAAATAAGGTGCAGAAGAGAAGGAAAGAGCAAAGTCTCCCTGAACACTAGATGCCTTTGTCTTGGCTAATCCCTTTTAAAGGTGATATAAGCCAGGTACACACACGTACACACACACATATATATACACATATGTACTTGGCTTACATCCCCATTAAAAGGGGGTAGCCAAGACAAGGAATTTAAGGCACAGGGAGATTTCACTCTCTCCTCCCCTTCTGTGGTGTCTTTCCAGGTCTTTCCATAGGGGAAAATACAGAACAGCTTCCCAAATCCCTCACTTGGTCCCATTTTGTTGTGGTAGTATTCTTGCAACCACTAATGGGCTGTTATAGAATACAACAGCATGTATTAGATAATTATATTAACCAAACACTTAAAGATTCATGTAACTGTACCATATAATTCCTCTGTGCTCGAAGACAAGTAACATGGCCATAGATGTCAACGGTTCTTTCATGTTTTATTCTCTCCAGCATAGCATCAATTACAATAAATGCACCTGTACGACCAACACCAGCACTGAAAAGAGAAAAATGTTACACAATTACAATTAACTAAACTTTACCATAGAGAAACAAATGAGAGTTTTGTAAGAGGAAAGTGACAGAATCAGTAGAGCTTATGATGATAGGAAGGATTGTCATCATGACAGTAAGAGAACAAAATATAATAATACTGAAGTATAGTACAATACTTGTATTAAGGATCACTTGTAAAAAAAAAAATGGTGTTAGCAATAAAATGACTGAATAATGCTGGAAAATTACATCAGTTAATATTTGGTTCAAGGGTATTTCAATCACAAAGATGTACATGCAAGTACACCTTAATGAGGTAGCACTATTAAGATATTTGGAATCCTGACTATGGATATTTACCTGCAGTGGACAACAATGGGGCCGGCATCAGCAGGGTTGATGTGGCGCACACGACGGAGGAACATGAGGAAGGGAGAGGGATGGTCAGGAACACCATGGTCGGGCCAGGCTGTGAACTGGAACTGTCGGATCTCACGCCGATCCAAGCTACCAGACTGTAAGGGAAAATAGAAAAAGCAAATAATCAATAAATGGTTATAATAATACATAAGAATTTATAAGAATAAATCTGTGTATATGTGTGTGTGTGTGTGTGTGTGTGTGTGTAGAAGTAACCATTACATGCAAGGTCAATGGTTTTCTTTGTACCTTTTGAAGTTGGAAGGTCCGAACAGTATAAGTGGCCAGTTCCTGTACATCAGTGAGTGTAACATGCATTATTCCATAGGTTTCCGTGGCAGCCATCCTAGGAGGCCAATACTGGTCACATTTTATCCTAGTTCGCTCTTCCAGTTTGGTCATCATGACAATTGTAGATGATCGCTGCTCCCAAAGCATTCGCCACAAGTCTCCAAATGTCTCTGGCAAAGGACCCTGGAAAATATTTTCTTTATTAGGACATGATCACAAAATACATGAATAAGTAATTTTATAAATCAAAACCAGTGGAGTGCAATCAAGAATCTGAGTAATTCGGTTTAGATAGATACATCAACATGAATTATATTCAATTTATTTTAGATTCATTGCACTCATCAAATTTTGTACATAAAGAAATATGCATTTTCTTTTTAAACTTTATGTATATATATATATATATATATATATATATATATATATATATATATATATATATATATATATATATATATATATATATATATATATATAAGAGAGCAGTAATATACTTACTTGTGTTGCAATATATGCATTCTGTTTCCTGTATCCATCACAGAAGTTAGCATTGATGTAATCACTACCTGGAACCCCTTCTAGTGTCTGGAGAACCACTCTTGAATGATCGTAAGCAATTACATTTGCGTATCGGTTCTTTGGTTTATTGATCTCCAAGTTGCTATTTTCCCATGTAAACTGCTGGCCTGGATCTATAGACTGAAATAGTGACATGAAAAGATATATCATTAGCATTTTCCAGTATATTGTAATATAAGCATTGATAAAAATCTGTATAGTATATATATGTTTATAATGAGATATATTGTAAATAATTCTATTTCTAGGATGACAGTAAGTAAAAAGTAGAATAATAGTATGGAGAAGAGACATACTTAGAAACTTTAAAAGAAGAGTGATCATGAAACTCTTGCTTTTTTACTTTCATTCTAGAGTTGTTTTAATAATGCCAAAAATGCACATAATGTCAATTCCTTTCTAATCCTACTTTTAGTTTTCCTGAGTATTCTCTCAAAAAGGTTCCATGCATGTACTTTGGCAAGACTTGTAGACATGGAGATGCCCTCACTTCTTGATTCCAATACAGTGTTACAGCTATATTTCAGAGTCCTAGCTAATTGCTCTATTTTTATGTACGCTTATATATTATTATATGTACGTACCTAGATTGCAGCTGCTTCCCATCAATATTTCAATAACCCTGTTAACTTAAGGAACTTTTCACAGCACATTTCCTCAACATTCTGGTTCTGTCTGATTTGCTTGCCAATCATCTTATATTGAACATAATTTTTCTTCGTTAGAACAAACTTAATTTAAAAAAAGATCTCAGGCTAATTGCAAATCTTTTTGTTTGCTTGCGATACATAGCTATTCTTCCACAATATATTATTTATTCACCTACATAATTTATTTTTACAGTTATTCTCTAGCCTTTCTTAAATAATGAAAATTTTTCACATACCTCATATTCTTGTGAAAACTTCTGATTGTCATTGCCCTTCAGTCTTTCAATGTGTTCAGCCAGTTGTGCGATGGAAATTGGTGGGTGAGAAATCATACCAGGAGTTTGGAAATTCAGTCTTCGCATTTCCACTGGATCCAGAGGAGCAGCTGGAATAATGCCAACACCTCCTCCACCACCACCACCAACTCCACCACCTCCATGACCCCCACCAAGATCTGCCATCAGTGGCTTGGTAACCTGGGCTTGGTCTGGGGACTTGGGCTGATGGCGACGCCTGAAATTTGGATATGAAAATTATCAGTTTATGGTTAAAGTTCATACACTTTATGATACTGAAGAGGGATATTAAGGCTAAAAATTCAGTATCTTCCAGTAATTGCTAAATTTATTCTAGATTTATGAGTATACAGGGTTTTGTGAAACTTAATGTACAAATTACTGTTAACTGAGAGTAGATGATGTATGCGATTAACAGTTAAACCATTTAATCTTTCACCAATAAAATGTTAATCTGAAGTTATGTATCATGTAAAGGACTTCACTATACGTACATTCTTTAAATCTTACCAAGTTAAACCTTTCACTTTACTATCACCATCCATTCTTTTCAACAACATAAATACTTCTCTGATAGTTTACATAACATTATTATATCCCAATAAACATAATAAGGATCAACATGCATAATAAAACACTGTACTTACCTCCAAAAAAAAAGAAAGAGGAAGAGGGAGAAGACGACCGCCAAAATTGATCCAATCACAGGCCCAACTATCATCAACATCTCCATGTCATTCTTATTAATTTCAATGTGGTTGTTAGATTCATTTGTTATATTATATGGGTTTGGCCTCTCTGGCAGTTTTCCAAATGGTGCTGGACGCATATCAAGAGAGATGAATGCAGAGAAGGGTGATGAAGTGTACAAATGCTGAAAAGAAAAAAAATTCAAGAATAAGTACATTTCGGGTGTTACAGTATGATTGGTATAATTAAGCATTCCCCTAAAAATATTTCAAACAACAGCCAATTAATTTCAGAAAGATATTTCTAATTCAGGAAACCCAAGTTTCTTGTCGGATAATACTCCTAAATAGACATGAGTCAAAGTATAACTACATCCTAAAATAAATTTTACTAATACATACAATACATATCATCAATTTGCAAGACTTGCTTATTTACCTCTTTTGTGGTGTATAAACACACACACAAACATAGAAGAAGAAAAAGGAGAAACTTTATAGCAGTGTATAGAGCCTTAAAAGGTCTTGAAATAATTGATATAGATGATCTGTTTGTTTGGGACGATAGAACAACAAGAGGACACGAGAAGACACTGAAAAGGACTACATGATAGACATAAAAAATACAGCTTCTCATATAGAAGCATAGAAGCCTGGAATAAACTTGATGCAGAAGTAATCAATGCAAGAAATATTCATGATTTCAAAAGCAAACTGGATAATAGTATATTTGGAGACGGAACAGTACGACGATAGCTCTTTTCCTGTACATTACAACTAGATAAATACACACACTCACACCGTTCCCTTGGTTCACTGGTAAACGTCCCTGTTTACCACCCAGCAAGGCATGAGTTCAAATCCCGCTCAGATCGCTAAAGATTTTTCACTGCCAAGGAGTGGTTACTGTCCCCCTTGAGCAAGAGAATGGGGGTGCGTGATGTGTGATATGAGACCTATTACACATCACACACTCCCATTCTCTTGCTCAAGGGAGACAGTAACCACTCCTTGTCAGATAAATCCCTCTCTATGAGCTCTTACGGGGAGGGTTATGGCTGACGATCACAAGTCCAGCGCATGATCATCCAGACCATGGTGAATAACACACACACACACACACACCTTAGTAACCACTACACCAACAACTTTTGATGAATGAATAAGTAAATGTTAACTTACTTGACCAGGAGCATCCACAACTGCTCTAACAAAAATCTTGTACCTGGAATATAAATAGAGATAATTATGTGTTGAATCTTTTGTCAAACAAATATGTCCCAATAATATAATATAATACATGTAACAGAAGGGAAATATTATGCATGTAGGAGTATAACTAAGAAATTAAACCCAGAACCATACAATTGAGTTGAAATTGTTAGAAAAAAATATATAAAAAAAAATTCTGTGAAACAAAAAAATATTTTTACATATTGAGTATTAATAATATAGTCGTTATAACAAGAAACAAAGATGATAGTGGTATTAAGAAACATCAAAAATATAAATGAAATATGAGAACTAATATATATATATATATATATATATATATATATATATATATATATATATATATATATATATATATATATATATATATATATATTATATATACATATACATATACATACATACATACATACATATATATATATATATATATATATATATATATATATATATATATATATATATATATATATATATATATATATACTGTATATATAAATACATGTATATATATATATATATATATATATATATATATATATATATATATATATATATATATATATATATATATATATATATATATATTTCCTTTTTTTTTTTTTTTTTTTTTACATTAAAAGGGTACTGGCTAAGGGCAAACAAAAATAGGTTTTAAAAAATTACCGCTTGTTGCCAAACCCTGTAAAAAAGACAGTAGAAGAAATAGAGGCAAGGGGTGGAGGTCCAGTTTAGTATGAGAGGTGTCTTGACACCTCTTTTGAAAGAGTTCAGATCATAGGCAAAACAGACAAAGGAAGAGAGTTCCAGTTTACCAGTGTAAAGGATGAAAGAGTGAAGATACTGGTTAAATCTTGAATTAGAAAGATGGATAGAATAGGGATGAGAAGAAGTAGAAAGCCTTGTGCAGCAAGGCCATGGGATGGGTGGAGACATGCATTTAGCAAGTTCAGAAGAGCAGTCAGCATGAAAATAACGGTAGAAAAGAGATAAAGATGCATCATTGCATCGGTGACTTAAAGAATCAAGACAGTCAGTTAGTGGAGGAGAGTTGATGAGACAAAGAGCTTTAGACTCCACCCTGTATAGTTAATATGTTGAAACTGAATATGAACATGTATGAGAATTCTGTTAATTAGCTTCCATACCATATTGCTGTTTGACTTACCTCTTCTTCTTCTGTAGAGGTCTATTTTTGAACCCTTCGTATATCTCTGCGTTACCAAGAGAAAATGAGTATGGAATATTTCTGTGCAGGAATTTTGCAGCAATGTATGGACCCTCTGCTAGAGCTTCTTTACTTCCCACCTTATTTGCTATTAGCTGAAATTTAATAAATAAATGCATCAAATCATCGTGTATAAGATCATCAGTCTTTATTTATTACTAAATCTTTTAATTTCAATGAACATCCATTGATCAAGAAGTGGCATAATAACTATAACTAAAAATAACAAAACTTACATGATCAGTGAGATACTGATCTGGAGTCTTGGAAATGTGTAGCTTATCGTCCTCTGGCACAACAATGAGGTAGTAGAAGGCAATGGGACCATATTCTTCTGAAGCTTGAGGCAGGATCATGGCTATTTCATGATTGCTCGTCACTCCATAGAAATCCGGTTTTACCATTGGCTGAGGAGCTATGAAATATTTCTTTGTTATGTTCAGTCAAAAGCCAAGTACATAAATGTTACTAAAAAATTGTACATAAATTTAGCAAAGAATAAAAAATATAATAAGCTTCTGAAGCCACAATAACAAAGTAAGACTTATAAATTTCTATTGCTATATTCTGAAGTTTCCTATCCTGGCATTTAAGATTATTCAAATAACCACATCTTATGCTCAGTGAGACACACAGGCACTACATGAATACATTTATTAAACAAGAAAATGTCAAACCTCATCCAGCAATTTTAAAGCACTCATCATCATCATCATCTCTCTCTCTCTCTCTCTCTCTTTGTTTCCCTAACACATAATGTGGCTGATCACTGAAATATTGAATACTTTACACTTTATCAGTAAATTCTAATCCATACTTTACCTGATCCCAAAGGCTGAAAACTATGGATTATTGATTCATATGGTACTAAATTAAAAGACTTTTGAGCAATTACTTACCAGCCATCTGTGTAGTTACAGTAATCTTTGCTGGTGGACGGTATTCAATAGTTTGAGGCACAGCAGTGACATTTACAGTGTAAGTAGTGAAAGGCCGCAGTTCCTCAATGACATAACTATACTTTCGATCACTGACAATACGAGGAATTTTTGGGATTGTCTGGACTTGGGTGACACCTTGAGCATCAACGAACTCCTTCACTGCACTATAAGTTATCTGAAATTAAAAGTATTTCCTCATTAACAATAAGATAAATCTACATGATGTAACAGGTATGTTGATAACTAGATGTAAGAATGTATGTCATTAAATTTCAAAACCTTACCTTAAAATGCAACGGATTCAATTGAATCGGTGGACCCCACGTTAAATTTGCCGAATGTGTGGTTACATCATGAGCTCGTAAATGCATTGGAACATCTACAGGCTTCACACAAACTTCTTTAAGTGTTGACAACCGACCCAGTCCCTAAAAAAAATTTTCATTATAGATGAGCCTAAGATTTTACAGACAAATAAATAAGTAAAAAAGAAAAATAGATTATCAAATGAACAATCTAAAGAAACAATCACTTACACTTTAATCTTATAAAGTACTTTATATTTTGAAAATCTTTCCATATGAAAGGTTCCACCACAAAGCAAGAAATGTCGATTGTTTTCAGCCACTTCTGGGAACCACTATCCTAATGGTTTCATCTGTTTTTACACAATTCTGTATATTTTCTATATACAGTAAAATTAAAATATTGAAATATTTGAAGTAAATTTGTAATTTATTGGAATGTGCACTTTTCTCCCTAAATGTTTTAGATACATAGTTAACTGTAAGAAATTCTACATTAGTTGCATTAATGAGACACTCACCGATCCAGTTCTGGCAGCCACTGCTATGGCATATTCAGCATGGCGTTCAAGGTTCTGCAACTCTGCTGAATGTGTCACAGGAACTCTAATTTGGTCCCATAAATCCAAGTCAGGTACTGGAGACATTGTATAAAACACCTGAAATAATTATGATAATTTAATGGTTAGTTTACACGAACATAATCAGAATGTATAGGTTGTAAATTGATAATCAAATTAATATTTTCTAAAAAATATGAAAATGGAAACCCACCTGATAACCAATTACTTTACCCCTAGAGGGTACTGGCTCCCACCATATTTCTATTGAAGACTCTGATGTTGCCATACCCTGGAGATTCATTGGGGCTCGGACAAGGTCTGGTTCGGTGTGCAGGTGCAATGTTTCACTGTATGGTCCAGGACCCTTAGAAGTCCAGGCTCGCACCTGTAAATCAAAGCATAATGTAAACCACAAACTGGAAACCCATAACTAAGTGTCAAAAAAAATCACCTGGTGAAATACTTTTAAGTAAGATTGGGACCTCAGAGCTATGAAAACAATATAGTATTGTACGAGTTTAACCCTACTATATGAGTTCTGGTCCTCCATCTGCACAGGTATCCAACAGGTGTTCCACCACACACTGCCTTTACTCCTCTCATTTATGACTTTACAAGCTTACAAATAAAATCGATGTAGCAAAGCTGATATAAAAACGAACCTATTTTTTGCAATCCTACCCCTGCCCCAACAACCAATTTTCTTTATATTCTTTCCTTGCTTACAAGGCTGTTACCTGTTTTAAAGAGGAAACAGCTATGTAAGCAAGGAATATTTGTATCCAAGGATAGGGAGGCTCTTTACTTCTGGATACAAATATTCTCATAACCAGCTGCATTTCCCATCTTATCTTCCATGTTCCGGAGTGGTAAATAATGGAATGACCCACAAATACAGAAGGTACAGTCTTTTAATTGTATAGACGAATAAGAATTCAAAGTGGTACCAAAACTAGATCTCATTATAAATATTATTTTAGCAGTTGGGTGATCTCATTGCCACACATCCAAGACCAACTCTAATAAGCACAACCCAGTAATTCTGGTATTCATATTGGATCAACACCATCACAATAAGGTAAATCCACATTATCTTCTGCACTTCTAGGCAATGTGCTACTATAAGAGAACAAGCATCGTTCTTGGACATTAAGCAAACTCAACTTCATGAAGATTTACTCACATAATATCAGATGTCTGCCAGAATAACACAAACTTAGCAATCTACTATTCTGGTAAAGCAAAATCATTGTACTCTTTTCATATCTACCTTGTTTATCATTCTCTTATAACAAATGTCCACACACACACAATATAAAGGAAAGTCTGGACAAATATAGATATGGAGGAAGGAACACACACGAGTATAGCTGTACACTGGAGGCCAGAATTGCAGGCCTTCTGCTCCTGGAGGACTACATACACACATAAAGGAGCGGAAAGTTCCTAGCCTTCCATTCCAGCTGGGTTGTGAAGTACCAACTCCCTGTTTTACATCCAATACCTATTCTCCACTAAGTGAACAATGGATCACTGCATCTATGGAGACAAGCCAACACTGTCTCTGCCTGCCCACGGAACTGGACCTCGATTCTATTAGTTGTGAGGCAAGTACGCTAACCACCACACTAAAGGACTGCATATTTAACATCACATACTTTATAACATTTAAAATCCATGGAAAACACTTACCTTAAATGTGTAGTCCATATTCTCCTCTAAGCCAGTAAAAACTATTCTGGTGGCATCTGAGATATTCTTGTCATGCTTGAAATCATTGTGTAGGATTACATTCTTGTTGAATTCGAGATCGTACATGGTAATGACGCCATTTCTCTTATTAGACTTTGGCAAGTCCCAATTGAATACAATAGTTCCTGGAGTTTGATATCTGAAAAAAATTAAAGTATATATTTTTTTAACATAAAGCTTCATATTATCAATATGTTCATTGTTTTACTAAATATACAATTGAAAACATACAATTTAATGAACATTATTAATTTTGGGATGATTAAATATTTTTTTGTTTAGTTACCTGTGTGTGATGTTAGTGGGAGGACCAGAAGGAGCTGCTTCGGGAGTAACATAGTATTTGATAGCTTCTTGACCAAAGCTGATGTGATTGCGTCCAGCTACACGAATCTCATACTCAATGCCGCGTTGTAAATCAGTTAATGCTTTTTGTAACATTGAAGGACCTTCCAGTGTAATAGTTTCAAGGTGTTCTCCTGTAAATTATACAAATAACATGAAAATTATAATTTCTCCCTGAAAAAAAAAAAAAAAAAAAAAAAAAAAAAAAAAAAAAAAAAAAAAAAATAATAATAATAATAATAATAATAATAATAATAATAATAATAATAATAATAATAATAATAATAATAATAATAATAATAATAATAATAATAATAATAATAATAATAAATAAATAAATAAATAAATAAATAAATAAATAAATAAATAAATAAATAAATAAATAAATAAATAAATAAATAAATAAATAAAATAAAATAAAATATAATCACATGTATTAATTTGATATCAGTACGGCAAAACATCAGGATAATATAGCTTGGAGAAAAAATTGTATAAAATACAGTAGCAATATAAAAGATGGAAGTGAATGAAAAGTATGCTTTTGGCATAACCAACATATGATAATCTTAGATATACAATGTAACTGCATCAACTGAAACCTAGCGTATTTCAAGATTAATGAGAAACCAAATTAAACTACATATCACTAATAATTGTATAGATAAAACTTCAGTAGCATAACTTTCTTACCCCTTGGTCCATATCTGAGGCGATAACCTTTAATATTTCCATATGTTTCAGTAGGTGGTGACCATTCCACATTAACAGACAGCTTTCCTGTATATACATTAACTGTGCCACTGAAATAAAGAAAAAGAAAAACATAATCATTTACTGTTGTTGATACTCTTGTATAATTAGCAAAACAAAATACATTTATGAAGGATCAGATACATTCTACTATGATGATGATGATGATGATGACAACGAAGATGATGACGAATACAAATACGATGATGATGATGAAAGTGACATTAAATCCGTCTAACATGATACTATGCACACTTACTTTACAAGCAGAGCAGGTTTGTTGGGCACACCTCCTGGCATCTCCACCGTTTCATGCGTTGATCTAGTACCATCTCCTTTCCTAGTGATGGCTGACACCTGAACCTGATACTTAGTGTCAGGAGTAAGGCCACCCACAATATAATGGGTGGCTTCTCCATTATGAATTGTGTGAGGGATGTGTGCAGAATTTGGATTCTCGTTTCCCTGAAAAGCGAGCAAACAACCAAAGTCAAACAATGATTACATTTCATCAAAGATTTGCAACTTATTTCTTTCAATCATGATCTATAACCCTATTTTGAAAGTTAAATCCATTCCCGTTCCTGTTCACAAAACCAATCATTCACCATAAGTAATATCACATTATAATTGTTCACTTCATCATTACAACATACAACCCCCTTACTGTCTTTCCACATCTTAAGAAGTCACACCTACATGGCATGTTCAATGAATAAAACTGAAGATTTACTTCAATAGTGAATCAGTCCAACTCAAAGCTGTCTCCTTGTGACCCTAAATACTGATTTCAATGGGTTTTCATTGTTCATAGCACTTATAGAAGTCTTGCTTTATAATAAAGAAAAACAAAACTTCATGTATGTCTGTAGCTAATAATCTGCTTTTTATGTATGCAATCTGATTCAGGCTTTTTACAAACCTTCATTGATAACAATGAATCATACTTCTGTGGCTATGGGTCAGCAATGAAAAACCAGTGATCATTATTGAAGTCTCCTCATAAACACAAGCAAAGAAAACTAGTCATGTCTGAAGCAGAATGCGAGTAATACTCATGATCTTCTTTAGTCACGATGGCATTGTGCATCATAAAAGTACATTTGGATGAGTCAAACTGTAAATTGTATCAAAATCTATCACTATATCTATAGTTTCTGATGCCTCGTTCCTTCCGGAAACGTCCCCAAAGGGATGGATGGCCATGGCAGAAGAGCCTCCACCAACAAGCAAAAATTGCAACCTGGGCTGTTCTAAACCATAATTATTTTTCAAGTAATTCATAATACGTAGCTATATAACTATTCCCTTCCTCAATTAAGATTTGTTCACAAATTATAGGAGATAAATTTTGCTGCAAAAATAGTAAATAGATAAACAACCTAGAAATAACCAACTTATAATTGTTTAAAGTTTGCCAATCTTTAGATGTTATTTTCTCCGGTTTTCAACTTATCAATTTATTTTTTATCATAAGGAGATCCTTATTTCTGATACCTAAGCCATTCTGAATTCCATGATACCCATATAATATGAAATACTTACCCGATTCATGTTCTGAACATGTATCTGGTAGCCTCTGATAATACCGTGTCGCTCCTTCTCATCTGGGGGAGTCCAGGTCACCTCTATACTGGTGCTGTTTAATACTTCCACTTTAACATTCCGTGGTTCACCAGGCACTATAGGAATGAGAACAGAGATTAATGCCTTTTTCTACAATGTTAACATATTTCTTCAAAGTAACCATCTCAACATCAAGTGACCTTATACTGATACAAAGAGATGACACAACCAGGAATAAAACACATAATTATGACTAGAATATTGTCGCTTGTTAATGCTAGCTCAATTTGATATATTATGCTTTATGATAACTGTGAGGGAAGTTCTCTTGAGAACACAGAACAATTACTAACAACCATTACAGCAAAGTAAATTCTTAATTTATTAGTAATAAAAACCCACTCTTTGCATGCATAGCAGCAGTGCTCTGGAAGCAGCATTAGTTCTTAAGCTTTAATACATTAATTTTTATTATACCTTAAGTCTATGAAGTTCACATATTCCAACAAAATTATTTCAACATCTGTTGTGCTATCGAGGTAATGAAATATACATTATACATTATGCCAATTTTCATATGAGGGAATCATTTATCATTTTCATGTTATTTCAAAATATGAATATTAATATAAGTTTTCTTTTACTATCCATACAGCTTTTTGACAAGTTATTTGAACTATGTATACATAGAATAACTAATTTTAATTGAGAAAAATCATAATTAGCACTTTATTTGACACACCACACCCATTACGACCCTGAGACTAATATAGTATAAGTTTTCTAGTTCTAAAGAAACACTTGTAACCCTTCTGCTCCTAATATAATATGCTCCGGCAAGGAAACTTTGTCCAGTTAAATGTCTAGTTAACCTGATATGGTCTAATGGGATACCTTAGCAACTAGTCAACTGGGAATGAATGCAGAGAGCTGTTTTCTTGACAAGGATGGGAATGCATTAAATATATTACCTGAATTTCCAAGGGAATTACCTGAAATTGTACTTTAAACAATTACATTGAGTACTTAACAATACTTCTATGGAACAAGGAGAATAGTTCATGTTCAATAGGGGATAGAATATGGATTATTTACTTTTTTTACTACAGTACAAGAGATACTATGTGAGCAGAAAGACAGCCCCTTTCTTGCACGTAATCAGAGGGTGAAAAAGGCAGGATCAAGAGGATCATAGCATAGATGGCAAAAGGCATCATGGCTGGTCAGCAGTCACACCGTTAACATATCATCACACTTCACTTATAAACATCACACACAACTCAAATGTGAACGTCATGTATATTTTGATCGACTTAAGCCATCCTTGTATTTACAAATACTGATTAACAAATATTACACCATCAGACGTTCAACATTATGAATTATAGCAAGTATTGTATACCTCCGCCCTCGCCTCCATTTACGTGACTGACCTGATGCGCCGTTTGGGCGAGGTCTATTTTTTTTTTATCCTCTGGGTGTCTAGAGGCTAAGTGAGACGAGGGTGTATGAATATGTGCATGAATGTGTGTATACACACCTTGTCTTGGCTATACCCCTTTAGGAGGAAAACAGTCAGGTATATATAGAATTATTATCATATTTTTTCAGGTATCATAATTTTTACTACAGAATGCAATGTGAATGCAGATGATAATAACCAATCTGGAGCTTTGCACAATTTCAATTCATAAATGAAAGTGACCGTGTGAACCAAAAGTCAAGTTATATTTCTGGCAAGTGACAAGAAAGCTTCCATCTATTTCAATCAGACATGAAATATGTAAATAAAAAGAGAGAGAGAGAGAGAGAGAGAGAGAGAGAGAGAGAGAGAGAGAGAGAGAGAGAGAGAGAGAGAGAGAGAGAGAGAGAGAGAGAGAGAGAGAGAGAGAGAGAGAGAGAGAGAGAGAGAGAAGAGCGAGAGAGCGAGCGAGAGAGCGAGAGAGAGAGAGAGAGAGAGAGAGAGAGAGAGAGAGAGAGAGAGAGAGAGAGAGAGAGAGAGAGAGAGAGAGAGAGAGAGAGAGAGAGAGAGAAAAAAATATATATTACAAGGTAGATTAGCTTGATGTAGTGAGAAAAATACAAGTACAAAGTATCTAATGGCAGATAAATATATATTTGAAGGGTGCAAAACACAAAAATGTCTCAACTACAAAATACTACTTGTATTGTATATCTTTGGTGCAACTACGAGTATTTGTAGCCAATTCACTCTGCAATGAGTGAGGTCATGAAAAAAAGTATTCAATCCATTAATCTTTTAAAGGTTAAAGTCAGGAAAAATTAATGAATAATGTGGGTGACGGCGAAGGTACTGACTAACTCCTCTGGTTAAGCAAATTATTTCATATTTAATAATTTCCATTCATGATAATTAAAACATAATCTAAAACATACTTCCATTTGTCAGTATTTTTAAAACTTATAATAGTGTTAAACAAGGATGATACAAAAAAATATTTACATTTTTTTGTTTTTGATGCAATGTTTTGCCTGACATGTGCAGGAAAATGCTAACTGCATAAAAAATGTATATATTTTTTTATTTATTTGTTTTGCATTTAGCTTACACTTGACAGGCATAGAACACTTGGTGGAGAAGTTGGAAATAATGAAGTTATAGTGACAATTGGCAGCATTTCATAAATTACTTATCCTTCGGAGCAACATTTCCTTGCAATAATAATATGCTGTACTATATAGCTCCATAAAGTTTGTTGAATTAGATGGTGTTGCAAAGCTGAAGCCCAGAATTTCCATATCCATGAGGACAAATTCAGAAATATATACATGACGACACAAAAATATATTATCCATAAGTTATGGATTGTGCATAAAAAATAAGACTGTGATAGAAGCATAAGCTAAGTAAAATACACAAACTATGACAATGAAAGAAACAGCATTTACTAGCATAGCACCACATCTACATAGCATTACAAACCCTCATATACTTACTTTGGCCTGTTAACGGAAGGCGAGAGAAAAAAAAGGAAACAATGGCATCAATAGCTTGCCAACACCCCAACTGAGTTTGTTTACACCATCCAACATATCATCTGGCTTCAGTGTAGAGACAGGGAGAGAAAAGGGAGAATAAGAAAAGATAAAGAGCATGCAAGTGAGTAAGGAGGAGTGAAAGACGAGTCACGGAAACAAACTCAGATCTGAGAGGACACTGTAAGTTATCAGCAGAAGGGGCGTGTGGTGCTTGGTGCATGTTACAGTGAGTGTAAAGCTTTTGCAACTAAAGACGAAACCAAGCAACTAAGAGACAATAAAAAAATTACCCCCCCAATATATACAAAATATCTACAGAACCAACTACACGGTGCTTAGGGCTCACACGCACAATGGCTCAGGGTTTGACCACCCTACAGCAGGGACTGTGCTTTCACCCTCTGCATAACAACTACAGGATTTCTATTAGTGTAGTAGTTAGGTGAGTTCATGATCAACTACAATAATCTGTTTCTTCAATTTACTTGTGTGTGCTAAGCAGCGGAAAATAGTCTACAACCTACAGTACATGTCCTCAAACATTACAAATCAGCAGATCAATCTCCCATGGCAACTGTCCCAGGGAAATACATCTACATACATTGTAGATGACAGAGGCAGTGTAAAGCAGTCAGTTAGAACCCATAATACAAAGCTAATAGCAATTTCCCTTTTAAGGTTGAAGCATTACAGAGAGTTAGGTGCTGTAGGGTGGAAGTTATTTTTTTTATGTGAAAGATGCATCAGATATCCAGTATCATAAGAGTGCATGCATGTTTGTATTCTTCTGTATGAATTGCAAGAATTTATGAGTTAGTTGAAAAAATCACTAAACTTTCTTCATGCATAGAATTATATACATTTTTTAGTTTAATATCTTCCAAGCATTAATATCATCAATACATAATTATACTTTATTTGACTTGATAAGGAATTTCTACTGAAGTGGTAGAATTACAGAAGAATAGAAGATATAGCATTATGTCCTGGGTTCATGAGCCATTGGTGTTTACAGTGAAGAGCAGGAGAAAGGTCAAGGAGCTGTTTATTTATGTTCAAGAAGGGGCAACTCTGGGGAATAGTTGATATTAATGATTTTGTAAAAATTTCTTATGATCAATCTGTTACAGGTCTGATCTGGGAGAGTAATGTGACTGTACTTGTGATGAAAATTTTCTATGATGTTGTAAAGGGGGCATCCAAGATGTTCAGTGGAGCATGGTTGTCCTTATGTGGGCATCATTGTACTTACTAATGTATCCTTGTAAGGGGCAGGGAAACAAGTGTGTTAGTCTGGCATAGGTTCATGAAAGGTTGTAAAGATAGTTTTGATGTCAAAAGTTGTGATCAACTTCTACTGTGATTCTGGAGTTTGGATTAGTATAATAATTCTGGCAATCTTTGAAATATATTATTAAAGATTATTGACACAATTATTGCAAGAGTCCATATATTTCATGTTTTGATAAGGTTAGTTTGATTCAAACAAGATGTTTATCAAAGCAAATATTACATAACGGGTCCAAGGTCTTCACTAAAAGAATGCCAGAATTATATTCAGGACTCTTTGGGTCATCCATAACTGTGGTGTGGAATATCAAATCTGTAGTGTTTCATGCGAAATTTGAGTTACATGTGCAGATTGGTATAGTTACACATGTAAAACCTTCAGAAGTGACAAAGATGGCTACGTGTATGTCTATAAGGTAAACAGTTTAAGTGCTTATTGTTGGATCACAAAGCCCTTTGTTATCATGTACAAGATATATGTCAGCAATTGCGCTTTTCATATAAAAAATATTATAAAAAAATGTATATTCATTAAAAACACAATTTCTATAAAATTTGCAGCTTAGGCTTTGTGATTTGTATTTGTTTCTGGCAAATATCTTTTTTTATTTAATATTTCATAGAACAAGAGGGAAAAAAATCACATATATGTTTTGAAGTAGAGCCGTTTTCTCAAGACTCAAGATATCAAGTTTTCTTGCATAAAATGTTGATGTTCATATATCAGTAAAAAAAACTACTAGAAAATTCCATTTTAAATGATAAAAATATATGTGCCAATCCCCTGCCTAACCCCTCCCAGTAACCTGTTCGTTCATGTATGTAAGAAAATACATATATTTCATTTTGCCCTTCCTTACAGTCTGCATGTTTGATGTCCTGAGGAGAAATGGGGCACAGAAGAGTGTACAGTTGAAAGTTCAGTGGCCATCAATGCCAACAGTCCATTCTTTCCCACTATTGGTTTCTTACTTTCATACTGATCTTTGCACATTTACATATGAAAGCCTTGTAGGCATATTAAAGAAGCTAGTTCAAATCTGTAATAGCACTGATGGCCTTAATTCAAAATTTTATTACCTATGTGCATTTCAACTGTGCATGGTGCTCATGCAGTGAAGAAGGATAGTTACAGGTTGCTTAGTATGTGGAGAATGTATCTGCTGTTCCATTTCAAGAAAGATACATTTTCTAATAGAGAGTAATTCTTTTAATGTAAGAAAAGACATAGTTAATAATGCTCAAAGCCATTAATATATCCTACTATGATTATTTTACTTGCAATTATTAATAAACTTTTAGTCAACAATGATTAGACAAAGGTCATTCCATTAAGATATGTGAAGCTATGATTAATGCAAATACTAAAAGTTATCTTCTGTTTCATCATACTCTGTATTACCTTGAAAATCTTGAAAACAACACTTGCAAATATACATAC
>JAXIVD010004979.1:5000-31947 GCA_036785275.1 Cancer borealis | reverse complement strand
GTGAGAAAGTGGAAAAGTGAGATAGAGAGACAAAATAGTGAAAGGCGGAGGAGGAGGACGCGGATGGGGGGAAGGAGGAGGAGGAGGAGGTGAATGAATGTATGTGAGAGAAAAAAAAAAAGAAGAGAGAGAGTTATAGGATTGAGATATAATGAAAGAATGTTTTGGAATAGTATACAGAGAAAGAGTTAAGAGTTAAGAGACTACAATGTGTGTAAAGTTTAAAAGCTTACTTCCAAGTCCCAACCCAAGTCCAAGTTTACTGATAACATAAACATTGGAGAAGAAGAAGGCGGAGAGAAAGGGAGGTGTAAGAAAAAGGAATTAATAACAAACAAGGGAACAAGAAGAGGAAGAAAAATAGACAGACAGGTGCAATAAAAGGTAACTAAGAGAGAGAGAAAAAAAAAAACTATATATATACATATGTTTTGCATGACCACGTGTATGCATGAAACTTTTTTTGTGGAAACGTCATAGCAATGTTTTTTTGGTTTAATGGTAAATATTGGTAAGATGACCCATCTGAACAAGTATCTGAGGTTGAATTTGCAGTGCATTATAAAGTTAATCAGATATCGAATGGGTCGTCTTACCTATATTTACCAAGTGTATGAGTGGGTGTGGGGGTTGGGGGCTCGTAGAGTGGACTTTTAATTTAGGTAGATAGATTACAGGTTAATTAGTAACCTTATCAGAGGTGAAACAGGATAAAAAAGTACTCGAGCTTAGATAACACACACGCTCACACACACAGGAACACACACACACACAGTAAGTTAAATAACACTCATTCACACACTCATAAGGTAACGTAACCTAACTTACCTAAACTAACTTACCTTACCTTACCTTACCTTACCTTACCTTACCTAACACACATACATACATATACCAATTTTGACTAATTTTTTGGTGTTATTTTGTCCATTAATAACTAAGGTGATTTCTTAACCTTATATGTAACCATTTATTTTCTTCCCTTCCCTTTCCTTCCATTCCCTTACCTTCCCCTCCCTCCCTCCCTCCCTCCCTCCCTCCCATTCCTCACCTCTCATTCCTTCCATTCCCTTTCTTCTCTCACTCTTTGCTCCCTCTTTCCTTCCTCCTCCTCCTCCTCCCTGAGACAGAGAATGCTTGGGATCATCATGGTGGTGTATCAGTATGTGCTGTTGGTGTGTGACTTTGTGCAGCTGATGTGCCGTTCTGTGGTGCTGACACTCGTAGCTCTGTGGCGCCTCATCAACCCAGCGCCACTCGCATCACTAGCCGGGGAAATTGTACTGGTAAGTGTGGTAGACAGATTGATAAATAGATAGATAAATTGATTGATAGATAAATAGATACTTACCTTTCTCGTTAAACACACACACACACACACACACACTCACCTTTCTCCTCGTTCCCAGGTGACAGGTGCCGGCCATGGTATAGGGAAGGAGTTGAGTCTACAGTTTGCAAGGCTCGGAGGAAGAGTAGTGTGTTTCGACGTGAATGAGGTGAGAGAGAGAGAGATTTTGATATTATTTTCACTTATCTTATATGAATTAATCTTAAAAACTACTACTACTACTACTACTACTACTACTATTACTACTACTACTACTACTACTACTACTACTACTACTACTACTACTACTATTACTACTACTACTACTACTACTTCCAGGCCACCAACAAGAGTACAGCCGCTGATATCCTGAGAGAGGGAGGAGCTGCCTGGGCTTATAAATGTGATGTAGCGAACAGGGATGAAGTGAAGGCTGTCTGTAAAAAGGTGAGAGAGAGAGAGAGAGAGAGAGAGAGAGAGTGACGAGAGATAAAGAAATTGATTAATGAATATATATAATGCAAAGAATTTAAAAAGATACTACTACTACTACTACTACTACTATTACTACTACTACCACCACTATAACTACTACTACTACTGCAGGTCAAGGAGGAGGTGGGTGAGGTCACAGTCTTGGTCAACAACGCTGGTATCATGCCGTGCAAACCTTTCCTCAGGCATTCCGAAGATGAGATCATTGATATATTCCGGGTCAATGTGTTTGCTCATTTCTGGGTAAGTTAGATCAGGTGTAATTAATTTATAGGTTAGGTTAATTAATTTATAGGTTAGGTTAATTAATTTATTACTTTATTTATTACTGTATATTGAATTATGATTTTAGTTAGGTAAGTATTGATTTATTTGAAGGTATTATTATTATGTGCTTTAGTTGAACTCTCCCTCCCTCTCCTCCCTCTCTCCTCCCTCTTACCTCCCTCTCTCATCACCCTCTCTCCTCCCTCTCTCCTCCCTCACCTCCATCTCTCCTCTCTCTCCGCCTCCACAGTTGTTAAAGGAGTGGTTGCCTAGCTTCCTAGCGGCCGGGCGTGGGCGTGTTGTGGCGCTGTCTTCTATCGCAGGGCTGGTGGCCACTGCAAACTTGGCCCCCTACTGTGCGTCTAAGTTTGCTGTGCGCGGTGAGTGTCTATGTGTGTGTGTGTGTGTGTGTGTGTGTGTGTGTGTGTGTGTGTGTGTGTGTGTGTGTGTACGTATGTGTATGTGTGTGTGTATTGTTTTTGTTGATGTGTAGTTTTTATATAGCTGTGGATTTGTCTGCCTTTCTCTCCCTTTTACTCCTTCCTCTTCTTCCTTCCCTCCTCCTTCTTCCTCCCTTTTCCCTTCCCCTCACCCTCCCCTTCCCTTCCTCCATCTCACTCCTCCTTCCATCTCACCTCTTCCTCCATCTCTTCCCTCTCCTTCCCTTTCTCTCTCCTTTCCTTCCCCTACATACCACTTCTCCATCTCTTCCCTCCTTCCTCCCCCTTCCTCCCTTCACCCCTCCCTTCCCTCCCTCCAGGTTTGATGGAAGGCCTGACAGAGGAGTTGAGGTATGCTGGTCAGCACCCAGAGATCCGCCTCACTTGTGTGTACCCGTTTGTAGTGGACACAGGCTTGGCACAACGCCCTAGGATCAGGTGTGTGTGTGTGTGTGTGTGTGTGTGTGTGGTGGGGGGGGGGGGGGTAGAGAGAGAGAGAAAGAAAATAATAAATAAATATATCACACCCTAACACATCCTTTTTACACCCTCTTCCTCACCCTAACACATCCTTTCCCTCACCCTAACACCCTTTCCTCCCCAGGTTTCCGTCCTTGAACCCCGTCACCTCCCCTAGTGAGTGTGCTGCCCTTATCATTGACGGGGTGAGGAGGGGGGAGGAGGTGGTCTGTATACCCCCAAAGGACTTCTACGGACACTGGCTGGTTAAGTAAGTATTGAGGGTGTTGGGGGGAGGGTTGGGGAAGGTGGTGTTAATTTCCTTACCTATCTTTCTCTCTCTCTCTCCTTACCTACCTTTCTTCTTCCTCTCTCTCTCTCTCTCTCTCTCTCTCTCCTCCACCTAACTGTTTTGTTCCTGTCCAGTGTGATGCCACGAGAGGTCCGCAAAGCTCTCCTTGACTTCATGGACACTGGCGTTGATGAGAACTAACAACAGAACACAACAGAACAAGAACACAAAGAAGAGGACGACTAAGAGACAGAACAACAGAACACAAAGAAGAGTAAGAGACGGAACGCAAAGAGAACGAAGATGATTAATAGCACAAAGAAGATTATTATTAAGAAGCGGAACACAGCTGAACGCAAAGAAGAGGAAGAGATATAACACAAGGAGAAAGAAGATGAATAACAGCACAAAGAACATTATTATTAAGAGACAGAACACAGAACACAAAGAAGTATAACAAAAAGATGGAAGAGAAGTAAAGGAAGAACTGCATTGATCAAAATCTGTTTTTTTTTTTTTTTTTTTAATGTATTGTTTTTTTTATATAATTATTAGAGAACACACACAATGACAAACAAACACGTATATAGATAGACCGTTTTTATTTTAAGTTTGCTGGGAATACACACACAGACATATACACACGTCTGTGTGTGTGTGTGTGTGTGTGTGTGTGTGAGAGAATACTTACATACAAGCCATATATACATAGTTGTAAAAATCTCTTTAAATTCAACAAAAAACTCACTTATTTTTCTCTTATGTAATGTTTTATTAATTAATTTATTTTTTATTTATTTAATTGGTTGTGACAAACACTTTCTTATATATTTTTGTCATTCCACGAAGGTTGTGAAATATTATATACTTACATGTGGCCTTGTAACACGCGTACACGTGTTTGTGTGCGTGTGTCTCATAAATATGTATGCATTCCAATAGGTTACATGAAAGGTGTGTGTGTGTGTGTGTGTGTGTGTTAAGATCTCGTGTGCCTTAAATACTTGATGTAATTGTTAGGTTATGTCATAATTATACATGTAATTCTCTCTCTCTCTCTCGCCCACGGACCCACAGTATTTCCCCCCACAGTATATTCTTACACCACAGGCCACTTACACCACAAATAAATAAATAAATAAATATAATAAAAAATAAATTAAATATAATCCTAATAATTTCTTTCCCACATTTCTACTCTACCTTCCTACATATATACATTCCCACATACATACAAACTCTCTCTCTTCCTGTCTGTCTGTCTGTCTCTCTCTTGTCTTCCTGTCTGTGTCTGTCTTCTCTGTTAGCTGAAAAGAAAGAGATAAAGTGAGATTCTTAAATATTATGTTGTATCGGGTTTGAAGGTAAATTATATATTGTTATTACTACTACTACTACTATTGTTTTCTATATTGTTGAAATAGTTGTTTTTACATTGATAACTGGATTCATCTTGTCTATTTTTAAGGAAAGAACTCTATATTTACAAGTTAAGTAAATAATGATAATGTTAATGATAATAAATATGACAAATGTATAATAATTAGTTTCCTCAATCCTTTTCAATGTTAGAGAAATGATCATAAGAAAATACAATATATAAATACGGAAATTTTAAAAAGTATTTGTTAAGTAAGGAAGGAAAGGAAGGAAAATAGCTATCAATACTACTACTACTACCACTATTATCGCCACTACTACTACTACTACTATTATCGCCACTACTACTATTACTACTTCTATCACCATATTAACAGTATATATATAATGATGATTAAAACTAAGAACGTCAAAGAAGTTAAATACTCGGGAATATATTTTCATTAAAAGGAAATACTAAACAAGAATAATGCAATAGACTAAATCCACAACTCAAAGATACACATATACATACCTCTAACAGCCAAGAAAATTATGTTTGAGAATATTTTGACTCCAGAAACATGAACAGGCAAGAAGGGGAGAAGTCGAATACAAGGCAACAGAGATGAGAGTTTTAAGACTGATTACAGGAAAGACAAAAAGAGATCAAATCAGAGATGATGTTGGAGTTGTATCAGTGTTGAGGAAAAATTGTTGAGTTGAGGTGTTTAGGACATCTTGGGAACAATTGTTAAAAGATGGAAATTGGCACCAAATAGTAAGACAAGAGGAGAAGATCATGGATAGGATGGAGATATATATTTAAGGAAACATTGGATATATACAACACGTCAGAAATAGAGGAACTTAGAAGACAAGAGACTATGCAAGACAGATGAGAACTGACCATAAGAAGTAAAATTAATAGTGCAATACAATAATTTATTCAGTTAGTGGTGCTTATGTAAATACTTAATACAGGATTAATTAACACCCCAAATAGAACATACATACATACACACACACACATATACACACATCTGAAAATCCATTTGTGCTACAGAGAGAAGTAAAGTATAGGTGTGTGTGTAAAGAAGGAAGAGAAGGAGAGGGTAGAAGGGAGGAAAAACTGATGATAGGAGAGAGAAGGAACTAAGAAGAGAGGAGGAAAGAATATGAAGAGAAAGAGAAGAAAATAGAAACGTGTGTGTGTGTGTGTGTGTGATGAAATAACCCCCCACAGAATAATGCATTTTAACAAGTTGATGAATAAATTTATACAATATACAATACAGTGTTGGTGATACATCAACACATTACCTTACCCACCTAACCCATGATGACAAAAAATTAAATAAATAAATAAACAAATAATATAAATGCAATACAACCTTACAACCTTTTAAGAGAAATGTTTAAAATGGTCAGTTAACAGAAGATTATCATAACAGTTATTCTTGTGTCTCTAATTATATAATATCAATCCCATTAATAACAGAGAGAGAGAGAGACAGAGAGAGAGAGAGAGAGAGAGAGAGAGAGAGAGAGAGAGAGAGAGAGAGAGAGAGAGAGAGAGAGAGAGAGAGAGAGAGAGAGAGAGATATACCGTTAATATATATACACACTAAGTCAGTAAGTAATTTCTATGCCAAATTTTAAAGACATTTTATATATTTGTCATTCCAAGACACTGGGAGTTGCATTTAAGAGTTATATATATAGTTTTTACACCTTCCTTAAGACTCACTGACTGACTGACTGACTGACTGATTGGTTTATGGAGAACAGACTGGAAGGATGGAGTTGCCTCGTTCAGTCTAGGATCTGAAAAGAGATGTAGGCAAGGTAAAAAAAATCCTTTCTTTCTCTCTTTTTCTTTATCACACACATACACACACACTCAATAAATCATATATCATTATTATTATTATTACACACACATATACATACGTACACAACACCCACCCTCTTACACACCCTACACACATACACAACACCCCCACCCCCACACACAAAACATACCCTACCCCCTACAGACACACACAAAACACTCCTCTCCTACTCCCAACCCACAACCACAACCTCCCACACACCCATCCCCTACCCCCCCACACCCCTACACACCTTAGTCACCAGCCCAGCAGCCACCGTCATCCCGCCAGCCCTCAACATAAACCTTCCCATCTCTCTATAGTCTCGGAAAAGCTCAAGACAAAGAGGACGACAAAATTCCAGCTCCACCAACGCAGCTGAATTCTTGGTCAGCGCGCGAGGCCTTGACTTTAGGGTCTGTCCAGTGGTTTTGTGCAGCTGTGAGACCAGCTTCTTGATGGAGGTTGGCTCAGTGACGGATTGGTAATGGAAGTCCAGCTGCGGGGAGTGGAAAGGTGGATTGATTAGAGGGAGGGAAGGGAAGGAAGGAGGGAATTATTGAAAGGTGGATTGGTTAGAGGGAGAGAAGGGAAGGAGAGAATTAAGGAGAGATTAATGAGAGTGAAAGAGAGATAAGAGGAAGAGAGAGAAAGGGAGGAATTAATAAGAGAAAGAGAGAGAGATTAATAAGAGAAAGAAAGAGAGATTAATTAGAGAAAGAGAAAGAGAGATTAACAAGAGAGAAATAGAGATTAAAAATAAGAAAAAAAAGAGAAATTAATAAAAAAAAATTGAGAGCTAGATAAAGAAAAATGACAAAAATAATAAAATAAATAAATAAATAATAAAAAAAACAAAAAAAAACAATATACCAAAAAAACACACAAACACACAAACACACACCTGCGTTCCTTTAATCAGCGGCACCACAATATTGAACACCACGATGCGACCTTGAACTCTATAGGCTAAGGGAATGGGTCGGCTCGGGTCACATAGGAAGTCCCCGACATGGAGGGCAGCCGGGTCAACTCCAGTCAAGGTCAAGGTCACGTGGTCACCTGCAAATGCCATCCCAATGCTGTCTGTCTGTGTGTCTGTCTGGAGATCTGAGGGAGAGAGAGGGAGGGAGAGAGGAAGAGAATGATGGTTGGATGGAGGGAAGAGAGAGAGGGAAGGGAGAGAGAGAGGGAAGGAAGGAGGAAGAGAGAGAGGGAGGGAAGGGAGAGGAGGGATAAGGAAGGAAGGAAGGAAGGAAGAGAGAGAGAGAGAGAGAGAGAGAGAGAGAGAGAGAGAGAGAGAGAGAGAGAGAGAGAGAGAGAGAGAGAGAGAGAGAGAGAGAGAGAGAGAGAGAGAAGAGAAAAGAAAAACAACACTAATTAATACATATATCAAAACACAAAAACACTAACATACATATTTTCCTTCACACACACACACACACACAACACACACACACTCGAAACGCACACCCACGCACACACTCACTTTTCACTCCTACCACATCTCCTTGCGGCAGTAACAGAAGACGATCATTGGTCTGTACGTATCCTGTGTCCAGCCTTCCCGATACGCACATGTTAGCACTTTGTCCCTTGTATACGTCACAGATGCACATGCGCACAGGCTTTTCCACACCTCTCTCCGGGACCTTGAGTGAGTCTGTGTGCGTATTAGGTTAGGTTAAGTTAGGTGCACATGAGGTTAGGTTAGGTGTACATGAGATTTTTAGAATTTTTTATTATATAGTATTTCTATTTCATTTTTTTTTTCTCTCTCTCTCTCTCTCTCTCTCTCTCTCTCTTCTATCCTTTGTTTTAATCTATCTTTATCTATATTTCTCTGTCTATAAATACGTTTCTCTCTCTCTCTCTCTCTCTCTCTCTCTCTCACACACTCTCTTCTTTCCTCTACCTATAAATACAAGTTTCTCTCTCTTTCTCTACCTTCTGTCTCTCTATATATCTTTGTATCTCTCTCTCTCTCTCTCTCTCCCCTTCACCCACCAATAGCCTCCAGTAGCGTAGGTCCACTGTACCATCCGGCCAGCAATCCGCCATCCGTTCTCTCCACTAAGTTCTCTCCGGTCAGGCCAGAACAAGGGACGTAGGTAACGTCCATATCCTTGTATCCGACTCCCTTTAAGAACTGGCGGAGGCTGTGCCGGATTTCCTTCATCCTGTCCTCACTCCAGTCGGCTGTGTCCAGTTTGTTGATGGCAACTGCTAGCTGGGACACTCCTGGTGGATGAGTGGGTGGATGAGTGAGTGAGTGAGTGAGTGAGTGAGTGAGTGAGTGAGTGAGTGAGTGAGTGGATGAGTGAGTAAGTAAAAAATATTATCAAACGTCAAAATAAATATACGTATTAAAAAATATCGACACTCACAAATCCCCAAAATAAGTAGAATAAATAAATAAATAAATAAATAACATACACACACACAAACAACAACACACTTAACTAAACACATCCAAACACCAAACAAACACACACACACACTCACCCAGGGACCGCACTAGCAAGGCATGTTCCCTGGTCTGTCCTCCACTTTCAAATCCGGCTTCAAATGCGCCCGTCGTCGCGTCCACCACCAGCACCGCAGCATCAGCTCTGGCCGCCCCCGTAATCATGTTAGGAATGAAATCTCTATGTCCGGGAGCATCGAGGAGAGTCACTGTCCGATGACCCGTCGTAAAGACACGCTGAGCCACGTCTACGGTGACCCCTCGTGACCTGACGGGGAGAAGAGGTCAAGGATTAGAGTAGGATGCTAGGTTAGGATAAGTGTAGGATTAGAATAGGAGGTTGTAAGGAGGTTTAGGTTAGAAATAGGATACTGGAAGGATGTTAAAATGAGAGTAGGGTGTTAGGAGGTGAAGGATTAGTGTAGGATGTCAGGAGGTAGCAGGAGTAGGATGAAAAGGATATTATTAAAGGATATAAAAAGGAAAGGGAATTTGAGAATGAAGGAATTAAGGAAAATGAAAAATTAATTACATAAAAGAAAGAAGAAAGCCAAAAAGTTGTTAGTTTCACACACACACATGAAAAATAAGGTCAACTCAAATACATACACAGACGCACACACTCACCTCTCCTCCTCAGTGTCGTCTAGCACCCACGCGTACATGAATGACTGTTTTCCCATCTTGCGGCTCTCCTGTTCATACTTATGCATCGTACGCTGGGCTACATTACCCTGTGTGCGCGTACGTGTGTGTGTGTGTGTGTGTGTGTTGAGGGGGAAGGAAAAATTAGTTAGATTACATATAAATAATAGATAAGATTGGTAAATGTTGTATTATTATTATTATTATTTTTAAGTGTTTAATATTATAACACACACACACACACACACACACACACACACACACACACACACACACACACATACCCTCAGGTACAGCACATGCCCCATCAGCGTTGACTTCCCGGCATCCACGTGTCCGACCACCACCAAGTTTAATAGGCTTTGTTCGCCTCCTCGCTCGGCCTTATACAACGCAAGGACATCTACTGCCTTATCCCGTATCCTGTAGGAGTGAAGGAGTGAGTTAAGGAGTGTAGGATGGGAGTGTAGGAGTGAAGGATGGGAGTGTATGAAAGAAAGGAAAGGAAAGGAAAGGAAGGAATGTTAAGAGTGTGCTGAACTTTATATAATGCTAAGGATGTCTACTGCCTTGTCTCGTATCCTGTAGGAGTGAATGTAGGAAGGAGTACAAAGGAAGAATTAACAGTGACAGTCCTATAGCTATACCAAAAGGATGTTCTCAACTTTGTCTTGGAAGGGGAAGGAGTGAAGGAAGGAGGGAAGGGAAGAAAGGAAGGAAGGTAGGAGTGTAGGAAGGAAGGAAAGAAGGAAGGAAGTTTAGATAAATGAAAAATACATAAAATCATGAAACAGTTAATAATTCCTCTCTCTCTCTCTCTCTCTCTCTCACTTACTTAGGAGGAGCCTTGGCAGCAGGTGTGGTGGTGGTGGCATCTTTCTCCTGATTGGCCGGTTGGACGGGAGTGCTGGAGCGGGACCTCTTATTGGCCGGTTCCTGGTCAATGCTCCCTCCTGATTGGCTGGCCTCTGCTGATGCTCCTCCTCCTCCTCCTATAAATGACACGATAAATATATATAAATGACGCGATGAACTATAACAATAATAATGAAAAAAAAAAGTTTATAAATCACACACACGAGAAAGTCAAACGCACACATGTACGTACCATCTCTATCCACCACATCAAATCCTCTAACGACCTTTGGCGCTGCAATTGACCCTCGGCTAATGACCACTGGGGTTGCAGCAGCGGCGGCGGCGGCAGCAGGAGGCTTGGGGTCTGTGTACGCGCCTTGTGTATGCGCGTGACTGTTGTGTGTAAGTGTGAGTTTCTGTAAGTCCTCTGTAGGGGGATTGGGTGTGTCTGTGGGGTAGTAAAAACAGTCATGAGGTATTATACGTACATGAAAAATTACAAATATTCAATCATATATATACACAATTAAATAAATAAAAAACACACACACACACACACACACACACACAAACAAACCTCTATTCCTAGCTCTCCTTTCCCTCTTAGGCTGCGGTGCGTCAACACAAACTTTTGCCGCACCATCCACAGAGAAACCAGATTGTGGGTGTTGTGAGGGGTACTGGGGGTGACGGGGGGAGGGGGAGGCAGTATCAGGGGTGCGTGGGGAAGGTCCAATCACCCCAGACACACCAGAAGCCCCAGACGCACTCCTGTTTAGCAGTGCGTTGAGGGAAGGTTCGAGTTGGAAATTGTGGGTTATGACTGCTTGCATTAATTCCCCCTCACTATACTGGTCTCCCAAGATGTTGTGGAGCTCATCTAGGACTGAGGCCAAGCGTATCTATGGGGGAGGAGGAGGAGGAGGAAGAGGAGGAGGAGGAGGAAGGAGAGGAGGGAAGAGAGAGGGAAGAGGAGGGAGAGGTGAGGAAGGTTTAATGGGAGAGAGAAAGGAAGGAAGGAAGGAAGAGGAGAAGGATGTAAATATTGAATAGCAGGAGGAGAGAGAAGGAGGAGGAAGAGGGAAGAAAGATAGAAAGAAAAGAGAGAGTAGAGAAAGAAAGGAAGAAATGGGAGAGGAAGAAAGGAGGGAGAAATACCATATTAGTACCATAAACAATAATAATAATAATAATAACAATAATAATAATAATAATAATAATAATAATCACCTCATCTTCAGGAGATAAAACCGGTTTCTCATAACTTGAAGCAGAATCGCGTCGACTCCGATCATCGTCAACCTAGAATAGAGTGAGAGAGAAACACTTGATAAAGAGAGAGACAGAGAGAGAAAGAAAGAAAGATAATAACACACACACACACATACACATACACATACCCACACACACACACACACACACACACACACACACACACATACACACACCTTTCCTTCCCCTTCTAGTGCCTCTTCCTCTTCCTTGATGTCGTCTCCTGTGTGAAAGTACAGACCAAATCCATGTGCGTTTTCCCGGCTCTGACTGTACATGTATTGCTCTGGAAAAAAACAGTCATGAGGTATTATACGCACATATGTAGGAGTCTATGGTTGACCTACATAAGGCAGCTCATGTGCACCTAACTAACTAACACTTACATAATGTTTGCTTCATATATGTACACACACAATTATAATCTAAACACACATACACACACACACACATAAGTACATACCCAGGCTTGGTGACACCCCATAGTCGCTATCCTCCATTGAGTGTCCGTAAACATTGTCATCGCAAGCTTCATCATATTCTGAAAAAAAAAAAAGGTTAATTTATTATATTAAACAGACGCGTAAAAAAAAAAAAAAAAATAATAATAATACGTAAATTTGAAACATTATTTGAAGTTAGTTGGGTAAGGAAGGAAAGAAGGAAGGATAGAAGGAATGGAAACATAAGAACATAAGTTAATACGGAAGCTACAAAAGGCTTGGAGGCGTGCACTAGGTAGTTCTTGTTACTCCAATACTCCCTTATTACCTACACCCACCTCTCATCCCTAGCCATGAAGCCGTCTAGGAGAGGAAGAATGTAATAATTTTCAGTCATCTTAATTGAATTTCTTTTAATATAATAGAAGTATAGTTATAATCTAACCATAACATAACTACCTAACGTAACCTAATATGGATAATATGGAGATAAGGTTAGTCTACTAATTTTGAGGCATGAACTATTTTGCTTGAACAAGTTTTCGTAAGTTTATATATATTGCATGATACTCTGCAACCTTATTTCTATCTGACATGTAAGTATTAACCTCGGGAGCACACGCTAATGTTATCTAAATTTTACTCCCTAACATAACTTGAAAGATGCTTAACCAGGTAAATAATGGTTCATATTTATATTGATATCGTACGAGCAGGAGTTATGCAGATTTACCTAATGAATGAATGAGGTAAAAGAATATAATAAAAATGAATGAATGAATGAATGAATAAAGATATAATGTAATAATAATGTTAAGAATGAATGAATGAAGGAAGGAATTAGTTTCTCATCTTACCTTCCACACACTCGAAGCAAAATAAATACTAAGATAACCTAACCTGACGAAACATAACAATTATTATCTCTTAAATGACACCATCTTATAAGTTATTGAAAGGTCAGATATAGTTTTAAATATATCATGATGCCTTAAAATTCCTTAAAACAGCATAACACAACCTAAATAACTGTAAATAAACATAAATAAATAAACAATCACTATTACCACACGTATGGAAATATTAACCAAACACATTTATGGTTATAACTCACTTATTATACATTGAATATATAGTTTAAAGCATTGACAAGGATGAGGAGTCTTACCTTCGTCATAGTCAAGGTTCCTCACGTCTCTGTGTCGCGACATTTTGTTATAATACGTCAAAATATGATACACTAGACAGGTCAGCTGGTAGCCATATTGTGCACGTGTCTCGATCCCTGCCTTGAAGCCTTCCGACCTTGGATTTATTGTATATAAATAAATAACAATAATAATAATGATAAATATGGATATACAGACATATATTTATTGCTATACATATAAATACAATGATATAATAAGACGTAACCTTTTCATCAATCCTTCTAACTTGACAGAATTGATTGAACCAAATATTGACTGAAATTTAATTGTACTCCATAGAAAGTATTTAAATGATAAACTATATAGTATATTTGGATGATTAATGGATAACTAGGAATAATAACACATATCAAGGTGATCAATAGCGATACAAAGCAAGATAAGGAGGAAGAGGAGGAACTGCTGTGATCGGTCACCGCAGTGGGGCAGGAGGCATATATACTACTAGTCCTCTAAACAAATAACCAAAAAAAAAATCATATATTCCATTTTTTATATATACTATACTAATATTACATCTTTAGAAAGTCTTGAATACTATTGATAACCTTATTTAGTTAGTACAGAGTTTGAGGGACATGATATAAATAAACCAAGCCATGTGCCCGAACAAAATAAAATGAAGATTGCGTCAAAAGCGCGCCAAACATAACACCTGTCACCTTACTAAATAATAACATTTTCTTTTCTGTCTTATGTTTCTTTATCTCTATTAGGCCTTTGATACAGCTGCATCCTGTTGTGTACAGCTGCAGACGTGTAGTAGATGTGTTTCTGTAGAATATTTATGTATGTGGCGGGTGGGTGGATGGTCGGTGACCGGCGATGATTTGAGCTGAATGGGCGGATCGGGTCTTGTGAGGCTCTGAAGGTAGATGGCTCCGTGTGGCTCCTCCCTAGTGTGGTGTGTGGTACTGGTGGTGGTGGTACTGGTATTTGGCGGTAAGAACATAAGAATTGATGAGACTGCAAGAGGCCAGTTGACCTACACAAGGCAGTTCCTTGTCCCCCACCCTTGGAATAATCCAATATTTATCCATCCCACCTGTCATACCTATCCATACTTTCATCCAACCGTCTTTTAAAGCGGAGCGGGAAGGGTGGTGACGCAGGCCTGGGCGGTCATGCGACCCATTGCCGCCTCCACCGCGGTACTGACGTGTCTCAGCCTTACTTACTCATAGCTCAGTCTCCATGAGCGCTTGAGCGGACCTTCGGGGAGTCCAGCGCGTGATCCTCCAGACTGGTGCTACGACGCCTTGGCTTTCCTTGGTCGTGGAGATACACCTCCAGATTCCACTTCAGATCTAGATGAATTACTAATAACGACCGCAGCGCGTGAGGCTCTATTGTCAATATAGTGTGCATACAACCCCAGCCCCAACTCCAACTCCCGCACTAAGGCTACATAGTCAGAGGTCGGCGGCTCGGCGCACAAGCCATAGTGCGTACGGGCAGTGAGCAGGAGTTACAGCGTCGATATAAACAAACCCATTCTGTGTTGTGTTGTGAGGCCAGCGTGCTAACCATTACACCTTAGGATACACATGATTAAAATGGAATATACATTAAAAAAAGAGGAATATATGTGAATCCTCAACAATAATGTGACAGGCTGCTCATTCAAGAATAAAAATATTTAGCCAATATTTTATTAAAAATAAAATACATATCACATTTTATTAACCTATGATAGACATACACACACACGTACGTATACACACAGAGAACACACACACGCACGCACACACACACACACACACACACACACACACAGAGAACACACACACACACACACACACACACACACACACACACATTTAGGTTATGATATTTAGTTATTTTTTTCTTTTTTTGTTGTACGTAGTAGTTACCAGCGTATGCAAGTTGTAAGTTATCATTGTGGGTTTTTTTTTCTCCTCATATATCTACAATAACCTCGTATAGTTATCAATACAAAGAATATTTTATCATCATCCATTCCTAATTCCAAAGACCAATTATTCTAGATGAAAATCCAAGTTTGAAATAATCTCCCAATCTACAAAAACAACTACAACAACTACAACAACAACTACTACTACTACTACAACTACTACTTAAATTATTTAGTCAGTTTATTGTATAGGTTTGATTTAATAATTGAGCTTCTCCCACTAACATGTGTGTGTGTGTGTGTGTGTGTGTGTGTGTGTGTGTGTGTGTGTGTGTGTGTGTGTGTGTGTGTGTGTGTGTGTGTGTTACATTCATACACTACTCCTATGAACAGACGTGAAACAATTTGTCCTATTTTTTTCACTTTGCTACAGACAGACAGACAGACAGACAAATAGACAGACAGACAGACAGACAGACAGACAGACAAATAGACAAACAGACACATAAAAAAAAAAAAAAAAAGATGAAAAATACAATTCCATTTCTATATATAACTGAGAAAAGCATTTGATAGCATACAAATGTACCCAAAAGAGAATGACGAAACAAAACTATGTACTTACGTATACTATTTTGGAAAGGCTCCTACGTACGTACATACATATATACGTACGTACATACATGCACCAACATTAAACCCAAACATACATCAACAACATACACATAAAAGAAAAAAAGAAAAAAAAAAAAAACGCGAGGGAAAAAAAAAGAGAAAAAAGTATTGCGTTTACCTAAAAGAGAGAGAGAGAGAGAGAGAGAGAGAGAGAGAGAGAGAGAGAGAGAGAGAGAGAGAGAGAGAGAGAGAGAGAGAGAGAGAGAGAGAGAGAGAGAGAGAGAGAGAGAGAGAGAATTGAAGCATATAATATCCCTGGTTTTATTATTTTAACTATTACAGAATCCCATTTGGTTAAGAGAGAGAGAGAGAAACACAAAAATAAAAAGAGAAAGAGAGAGAGAGTAAGCATAATATACCTGGTTTAATTATTTCAACTATTAGAGAATCCCAGTTGGTTTGAGTCTTGAGATGCAACTTGCGGGAATGCTCTAAAGGCGAAGGCACATTGCACTTTACATACATGATCATTGAGGATGGACTCCGGGCTGAACGATTGCGCCAAATGGAAACAATTATCAATTTTCAAACTCTGGCAAACAGGCTGAGGAAGGGAAAATGTTCGGGGGTTAATATATATCATGAATAATATGAAGGTTTTATGTATATTGATAAAAACAGAAAAATTGATGAGACTGTAAGAGGCTAGTTGATGACCTACACGAAGTAATTCCTTATCTCCAATATTTCACCATCCCACTTGTAATCCCTATCCATACTCTGATCCAACCGTCTTTTAAAGTTATCTATTGACTCATCACTTACTACGTGTCTTCCCAGCCTATTCCAATCGTTCATCATTCTGTTAGTGAACCAATATCTACCTAGGTCTGACCTGAATCTAAGTTTTTCTACCTTGTACCCATTTCCATGTGTCCTATCCTGACTACTAATTTTTAAAACCTGATCAATGTTTCCTTATTAATTCCTATATACATGCTATTCATCCTTTTTTTTTGTTATGGATAAAAAATAGCTTTAATTTGAGTTCCATATACACCCTTAACACCATATCTACTCACCCCTTCCTTGGTGCAAGTACACATAACACAAGGTGAGATGCGATCAGCTCCTCCAATCTCAATGTTAGTCTTGCCAACACTACAAGACACTCGCTCCTTCCACAGCTCCAAGTTGACTCCCGGTAAATCTCTGCAGGACACTCTTGGGTTCCTGTAAAGTGAGAAGTGTTATGTGTTAATGCATAAACTAAGACAATAAGTTTTTTTTATATTAATTTAAAGGGTAATGGCTAAGGAAAAAACAAAAATACGTAGAAAAATTAAAATCCCGCTTGTTGCCAGACCCTATAAAGAGGAGGACGTATTATTTATATTCTACATTTTTATTCTCCATATACATATCACGTTATCTATAGCTACATAAATAAATATAATGTTTTCTCTATCTCTCTTTCTTTTCGTGTATGTGTTGAAGTGTTTTATTTAGGTGGATAATGTTATATTCTTCTTTTCTTAATAGATACTCACAAGAATGGGTCGGGAAGATCAAACACAGATCGCTGTTCACTCTCTACATTGTCACAGTTGTCACACAGCAGCTTAGCAAGAGTAACCTGGAGGAATAAAGAAAAACAAACAATATATTATAATACCAAACAAAAAAATATATATTACAGGTTGTCTATTAATAATCCGGTTCCATCAGTGAATTTGAGAGCACAGTTTCAAATGTCTTGGGTTGGCGCCTCACTGTTTTCAGGAGGCACTGTTTATGTTGATGTTTTGATGGCGCTGTAAACAAAATTAGGTGTTTACTCATACCAGATTATTGATAGCCAACCTGTATCATATAAAAAAGTATTAAATCTATCTTATACATGAAGGAATACAAATTAAGATGTAATTAAACCATTGAATATTCACCTTTCGGATCTCAGTCAGCTGCGGATCGGTGAATCGCACAAGCGGATCTGCATTCTCGTACCAAAACCGATCACAGCGGCGGAGATTCCTGAACTGAATACCCAGAACACACCCAAAGGTCGGCCCAACCAAACCACCATGCAAGGGCGTCTCAATCAACCCACCAGTGAACAGATCAATATCATCCACATGTCCGTACGTCCTTTTCATCCTCTCAATAACAGGACGTGCAATTTCCCTGTGTAGGTCGTCAAATGAACGCGCCCTTGTCAGGTTACATAGCGCTCTGTAGTCATTATAAGGCTGGAGTCCGTGGTCTCTCCCGCGCTGTATGTTAAGAGCAGCAAGATCAAGGCCAGAGAAAGGTTGTCTCTTATCCTCAAAGAGATGATTGGTTACTTCGTCAGTTAAAAATTGATCTAAAGTTTCCATAGAGACAGTTGTAAGTCCTCGGATAATCTCATCTAACATTCCTGGTTGGTAGAGTAAGTCTGGGTTGAAGAAGTGTTCGCTGAGTTTGACTGGAGGGTCGCGCTTGGCAAAGATTCCGTCCATCCGCTCCAGGGAAGGTTTGAGGAGAGAGTGGCCGAAGCGGAAGGCAATACCGAACTCATTCACGACTGTTGGATTGCAGTATGCGTCGTAATCTGAGGAAGGGAAGTGGAGGGGGGGGATAATATTGATTGGAATTTGATACCCTTGAAAATATGTTGATTAATGCTATAAAAAAATAAAGGCTTTGATGTTTACACTAATACTTAATAACTAATTTAAATTATTACAGATATTAATGATGATGATGATAGATACATATACACACCTCATAAAAAAATATATTACATAGCTAAAGTATTCCTCTTATAATAAAATAAATAAATAAATAAAACAGAACAGGAGGAAACGAGTGACGAACCTAACTTAACCTAATCTAACTTAACTTAACCTAACTTAATGAAACCTCAACTTACCTTCAGAATAACCCTCAGGCAATAGATTCAGTTCATACAGATTGACAGCATTCCATCCTAACACTCTTGGAATCCATTCATTATACGTCACGTGTTGATTTATAGCCGTTACGATCCTCCTCGCATTCTGGAACAGCTGCTCGTCACCCCAATGTTTATTAAGTGCCTTTAATTCACCAGCGATTCTATTGTGTTCTCGCATCATTAAGGTGTGTAGGACAGCGAGGCCAGGCTGTTCTGAGGCTCTTGTGTCTCCTGCAGGGATGGGAGGAAGGGAAGGAGGAGAGGAAAGGGAGGGAGGGATGTAGGGAAGGGAGGGAAGGAAGGTAGGAAGGAAGGAAAATTGTTAATACGTAAAATATCAATAATTTCCACAAAACAACACATATTTGCAATCATATGAATCTACTTTATAAGAAATCGCAAATTATTTAACACTCATTTCATATTCATTTCTTATATATTCTTAATGGTAATCTTAACCACTAAAAAACTTAATTAATTCCAACCCAGATTATAATACAAATTCCTAACATTCTATCACTTCAAAAAAAAAAAAAAAAAAAAGGCGGGAAAACTTAGGAACCAAATCTCACCTCCCGTAAAACACCTTCCTGACGGCGCCTGACACTCATGGTTTTCATTCTCAGTTGGTAGTAAATCTTTACCTCTAAGGGGGTTCGGGGTGCCTCTTAACATACCATCCTGTGAAATTATTATACATTATCTCTCTCTCTCTCTCTCTCTCTCTCTCTCTCTCTCTCTCTCTCTCTCTCTCTCTCTCTCTCTCTCTCTCTCTCTCTCTCTCTCACACACACGTACCGTTTTTGATCTGAGTTGTTTCTGTTCACATTTATCAGATCCGTAGGTGTGAGAGGCGTCAAGGAAGGCTGTAACCTGATTCATCTGCTCCCGGTAGCCTAGTGCGGGAGGAGAGATGAAAGGCGTTAAGAGTGATACTTATATACATGGAAACCAAATAAACTCAAAAACTGATCACTTAAATAGAACAAGAATGAAATAGATCGTTAGTTAATATGCTACTACACTTACCTAATGTTAGCTGGCCTGGCATGGATCGAGTTAAGGGAATGCAGAAGGGTTGGCCTGAAGATATATTAACAGGAGGGAAGAATGGATCGTTTTGTGGGATGGTTATTGGGAAGCATTCTGGATGGACGGTTTGAGGAGAGTCACAACGACGACAATCTAGAATGGAGTCTTGAAAACCTGGAAATAAAAGATGATGATTAAGTTAAGTAGTATATAGAACTGTAAATACATAGATAGATATACTTACATACATATGTTTACGTAGATAGATGTAGGAAATACGAGAAAGAGAGAGAGAAAAAAAATCTAATATCTTAACTTTTTCCAAAATCATAATTATATATTTATTTACTCAAACATCAAAACTTCCTTAACATGTATTATTACAAATTTCAAAACCTTCAACTTCAATATAAGTTTTCACGGATTTGTGAGGAAATTGGAATCGCAAAATTTTTGTCCCGAAAATTTCCGCCAGAATTTGAGTGTAAAATAGTTTTGTCATTTTTCAATGAAAGTATTAGTCGTACAACAAAGATATATAGAAACAAAGTTGTTCAGCTTGACAAGTTCTATCTGATGGTGTCATCAGTTTGTAAATTACTCATTTGGTTTAGGAGAGAAATGTGATTAAATAGAAGTTTTGTATAAAATACAAATAATTAATTATCTCAATAACTTACATTCCGATTTCGTTCTACTATAACTCAAAAGAACAGGCGTTCTCTGCTTTATATTTAGTAATATATACGTCTTTTACGTAAACCTCATACTTTTTGAGATATTTTGAAAACAATGATTTCACGAAAAAAATTTCGTGAAAAATTTTGACTCCTCCAAATCTGATGAAAATTATTACACAAAGATTTTCAGTGATGACGAACACGAATCTGGACTCAGTTTTATCATTACTATAATATTAAACATTATATACGCATGTGATACGCCAGCAACCGACTCACACAATTCACAACTGACACACACACACACACACACACACACACACACGTACACACACACACACACACGTACACACACACACACACACACACACACACACACACACACACACACACACACACACATACCTACCTTTATTAATAGGTGTGAATATGATATCGTGGTCTATAAACTGTCCCCATTGCATCACCATAAGAGTGTATCGGACGTGTGGGGCTGAGACGTCATTATGCATGTTAGTAGAGATGAGGCGAGGGGAAGGAAGTGTCTGGCCAGTTACTGAGGTTACCCGAGGCTTGGAGAGACCTGGGGAAGATGAGCGGATGTTTATATTAATTACTTATATTATTATCATCTCAATTGTACTTTTGTTATTATATATATAGAAATAAACGTATATCAACCTATATAAACAAATATTATGACTATTTACCTCTCATTCCTTATATTATTATCATATCAAATGTTTTTTAGTATTAGATATATAGAGATAATTGCATATAAACGAAAATAAACATATATAAACACAGATTAGCGAATAATAATCTTGATTCCTTACATTATTATCATCTTAACTTTTCTTTCAGCATTATATATAAATAAATCATCGCATATAAACAAAAATAAAACCTAACATCAACCCACACTTACCGTCTTCATAGGAGGGGCGAAGGAGACGACTTTTAGCTCTGAAAGACTTGCCGAAGGAGGGAAAGTTGAGGTTATTACACCATCCTGTAGCCGTTCTAAAGCGTGAGGTGTGGTCGCAAGGCAGCGTCTGGTCGTCACAAGCAAACACGTTGGGAATATCCATTATATCGCTCACGTCAATGCTAGGTAAGACCGCCATTAAGTCCAGTACGTTGTTGGGTGATCCTGATTCTGTGTCTTTCAACTGGCGGTCTGCGGCTCGGGTTTTGCGTGACCTTGAACGGTTAATTTTTGGTCAGTTCGATACCCGTTGAAGTTAATATAGAAATTTTGAGTCTAGGTTAAGTTTGTGTTTTTAAGTTAGTTTCCCTTTGAATGTAAACTTAGTGAGGAAATAAATACTTAAGATTCATCCTGTTGTTTTCATAAACTTATATAAATTAATAGAAACTTAGAGTAAAGGTTAAGTTTATATTTCAAAGTTAATTTCCCTTAGATGAAAATTTAATGAGGAAACAAATACTTTAAAAAAAAATGAAAGTTAGGACAAATTTTAGGATACATTTTACTATACAACAGACAAGGAAACTATAATGATATCTAATGAAAAAAAAACACATATAAAATTAAAGTTAGGATAAGTTATAGGTACAACTACACTATACTATACTATCAAATTATACACCAACACCTACCTTGCTAAAAAGTTATTCACGAATCTCGCTGAAGCAAACTGAAGGATGAAGGATGAATTTGATATCTTAATGGCCTGTGCTTTGGGCTTACTGAAGGCGTAAGCTGAGCCGAGTGGACCCTTGTGATCGGCTGTCAGCTCTGGATGGGAAATAAAAAGTGTGTTAGTAATACTTTGGACTCGTAAGGTTCATAAGTATTTTTTTTAACTCCTAGTAGTAAAGATTCTTTGTTTTATTATTGTTATTGTTATTATTATTAGCTTTTAAATTAGAAAAGATAGTCAGTTCATTTTTATTAACTCCTGTCTTATTATTATTATTATTATTACCTTCATTAAGAATACCTGCAAATTAAAGAAAGAAGGTTTTGATATATGTGTGTGTATGTATGTATGTATGTGTGTGTGTGTGTGTGTGTGTGTGTGTGTGTGTGTTACTGTGGTGTCATTATAACTACTATTCTGTCATTGTCATTATCATTTGTGGCGTCATTATCATCTGTCATGTCATTAGTGTTCTGTGTTCTGTCATTATCATTAGTGTTCTGTCATTATCATCATCTGTTCTGCCATTACTCACTGCGTTGCCACAGCTGTTCTTCCTGCTCCCTCATCACGCCCCACGCCTTCACGCCCACATTGAAACAGTCACTCAGTAATTCTTCCGCCTCCCTCATCACCCTTGCGCTCACACCCTCCTTCTCCCCTTGTCCCACCAACGCCTGCATCAAGTCTGAGGACACCCGCTGATGCCTTGGGGTTGGAGGGCGTCTTGAGGGTCGTCTTGGTTGGTGTGGGTGAGGGGAGTTGTGGGCGGTTGGTGTGGGTTGTCGTGGTCGCAGTCGTGGGTTTGTTTGTCTTTTCCTTCGATGGTTAAGGTCAGTCGGTGTGTATGCTAGAATGTAATGTGTGTGTGTGTGATTAGTGGTGTGTGTGTGTGTGTGTGTTTTTGTGTGCGTTTGTGTGTTATATTAGTGCTATGTATGTGTGTGTGTTCGTTGTCTTGCTGTACGTGTGTGTGTGTGTGTGTGTGCGTGTCTGTTGCTGTGTGTGTGTGCGTGTATGTTGCTGTGTGCGTGTGCGTCTGTCTTTTTATACGTCACATAAATTTTGCCTTCCCTTCCAATTCCTTATCTTAAACAACCATTAATAATTATCATCATCATCATCACTCTCTCTCTCTCTCTCTCTCTCTCTCTCTCTCTCTCTCTCTCTCTCTCTCTCTCTCTCTCTCTCTCTCTCTCACTTACGTGCTTCCCATAGGTTCCACTCGGAGTCTCTCATACTAATAATATCTCTCTTTGCTCGTTCTATACTCTCTTGAAGCATTTTGTCCGGGATGATGAAGTTAGGGCTGGCTGTCTTCCACTTCTTCAGGTTAATACCCTTCAAATTCTTACCCTGACAAGCCATCGCGGCGTTCCTGGAGGTTAGAATTAATGCGTGTAATGTAATGATAAAAGTTTGATGATAAATGCTCTATACTTTTTTTATTTTTTTTATGTGTGTGTAGTATAATAATAAACTTTAATAAATTCTTACTCTAATAGGCTATCGGGCCGTTCCTGGAGATATAATTAATGTGTGTAATGTAATAATAAAGTTTAATATACGATGTGTTTTGGATTATTAGTATTATTTCATTATCTTTTACTTTGGTTTCGATATAATTATGATTTTTGTTTCACACTTACAGGAACGAGTCAGCTTCCAGTATGACCTTAGGCTGTACATACTGAAGCTTGTCACTGTTGTCACATATCACACGAGCCAAACTGGTCTTACGAAGCTCATACAATTGTTCTGAAAAGAGGAAGGAATTAGCACTTCAGACTACATACTAAACACCTTGACACCTGTATCTAATCAAGGACAGGTGTGGGGTCTCTTATCATTCTTCCTACATACCTTTTGAGAATGATGAAGGTGGGATATCGTTTTCATACCAATATCGATCACCTCTTCTTAAATAATGGAATTGTCGCCCGATGAGACAGCCAAAGGTCGGTCCAACTAAGGCTCCTCTGTTAGGCTTCTCAGCGAGGCCTCCAGTAAAGAGATCTATATCATCTACACTCCTATAGGGTGAGACGAGGATTATTATTGTATGTTAAGCAAGGGAAAGGGTGTGTGGGGCTTATATAAGAAGACGTCACACACCCACCAGGCCCTCAATAATTACCGTTTTTTTTTTCTCATTCGTTGTATTTTCCGTTAATACAAAATCATTCTCACAAGGTAAACAATCACTTACTTGTAAATACTTTGTAGTTTTTTAATATTTTCTGGGCTGACCACATCACTCAGGTCTTGGAAGGAAGCAGATTTAGGCAGACCACAGAAATGTCTCCACTTGTTATAGCCAGCAATGCCGTGATCTCTGCTCTGCTGGAGAATCTGAGCCGCTAAATCCAACCCGACACCTACAGGACACAGGATAAAAAACACACATGATATTAACACACACACACACACACACACACACACACACATATGGTATTAACACTACATATACATAGAGTTAAACATTATTAGGTAGGTAAACACATACACACATATATTCACACACACACACACACACACACACACACATATCAAGATACTATTAATTCCAAGTAGACAAACACACACACACACACACAGACAGACACACAATAAGTCAGACAAAACAGTGATCATATCTCTCTCACCTAACCTAAAACTCCTATATATATAAACAAAATCAATAAATAATAAATAAAACAATAAGGACAGAGTTTCAAACGTTTATACTCACCAGTTTTGGAGTCTTCGAACATCTTATTGGTCATAGAGTCTGAGATTGCCGTGTCCTCATTCTGTGCGTGCGAGCTGACCAAACCCTTCAAGATCTCGTCAAACTTGTTGCGCTCGTAGAGGTCGAACGGGGCATAGAAGGTGTCGGTGATGGGACGGTCTTTGATTTTCTCTTTCTGGGAAGGTAAGAAGGAAAGATGAGTAGCGTGGCGGAGGAGGAGGAGGAGGAGGAGGAAGAAGAACAGAATAGGAGGAAGAGCAGGAAAGAAGAAGGAAAAGGAGAAAGGAGGAGAAGAATAAGGAGAAGAATTATCACTTAACCATTAAAAAATAAACTAACACAAATCAAATGAAGTTATAATCCATATCCTCACTAACTCATTCTGTACCCCAATACTTACATCGTTATAATAATCGACATTATTCGGCATCAATGAAGCGACAAACTGCAAGGCTTGTGAAGCGACGGAGTTTGCAATGCCGGAGTTGATGTTGATGTCATAACCAGCAAAGAAACCCGAGGCCTGCAGCGTTAACCCGTACTTCTCAATGATACCCTGTTGAACCAGAAAATATAACATAAATAAATTAACATAAAACAAGGTATATTATATTAGGATTGTCTATTGAGTTTAAAGGTTAGTTTATAGAAGATTTTGTAGGTGTGAAATAATAAGCTGTACCTGTTACTAGAAGGGTGGATTAAGAAGAAGAGATGATGTTATGTCTATTAAATTAAATGAAAAGTATATAATATAACATTTAGTGTTATTTTGGTTTGTTATCTACATGTTCTGAATCTACTTTGGTATATAATCTACACTATAATACAAAAAGATCTAATATAACAACAGTCGATAGAACATTTTATAGACGCAAGACATCCAACACAATTAGTCTTACCTGGCCAAGTATAGACGGCAGGAACTCGGTATAAGTGATGTGTTGTAGCGTTGCTCCCACAATCCTCCGAGACTCTTGAAAAACTTGTTCGTCAGTCCAGTGTGCGTTAAGGTCAGAGAGGAAGACAGCGATGCGGTTATGTTCGCGTACAAATAATTGATGCATTGAGGCGAGTCCTATGTGTTCGTTAACGCGTACGTCACCTGACTTGAAACATCTATGGGGTATAACAATATATTAAGTTAGTGTGAGTGTGTGTATGTATATGTAGGTTTTTGAAATATACATAAAAACACACACATATATACTTAAAGAAATAAACACATAGATTACTACATCATAAGTGTGTATATATATATGTGTAAGTACTTCAACACACACATACACACACACAAGGTTAGTACTACATCATAAGTATGTCTATATATACATATGTAACTACTTCAAACACACACACACATACACACATACGTACTTAAATCTTCCTGATGTCTTGCAGTCAATCTGGTTCTCATCGTCCACTAGTATCTGTGTGTTGCCAGGTCCTCTCTGCATCTTCAGTAAGCCGCCTGAGAATGCCCGAAGCTCATCACTCTCCTCCTTACTGGAACCATAAATCACTGAGCCATCCATGAAGGAGGTAACCTGGTTGATTTGCTCCCTTGGGCCTGCGGGAAGGGGAAATTATTAGTTATTGTGTTGTAATGTTGGTGTGGGTTAATATATATTGTTTGGGGTTATGGTAAGGTTAGTTAGTGTTTGTTTTGGTAGATATATATTGTTAATCATTACTTGTTGTAGATTCTATATTGTTTTATTATTACTTTGGATTGGGCTCTTAATTTTTTTCTTAAGGAATATATATACTTATAAAACTAGAGGATATATATGTAAAAGTACACTGCAATACATTTATACACATTTTCAACTCTGTAAATGTATAAAAAAATAAAGATAGATAAAATGACTTCAATACAAAATGAAACATAGACAAAAGTACGATAATACAACAGATATACACATTTACAAACACTTCTAACACCGTACATGTATAAAAAAAATAGATAGAATCACTACAATACAAAATACAACAC
>JAXIVD010004978.1:2500-30000 GCA_036785275.1 Cancer borealis | reverse complement strand
TGTGTGTGTGTGTGTGTGTGTGTGTGTGTGTGTGTGTGTGTGTGTGTGTGTGTGTGTGTGTGTGTGTGTGTGTGTGTGTGTGTGTGTGTGTGTGTGTGTCTTCAATAATATCACGCGAGCATTGTCACTTATTTGGACATAACCATTATTTTTCTTAGATTTAAATTCTTTCGATTAAAATTCCCGAATATTTTGCCTCAAAAATTTTAAAGCATGAAAACATAACTAGAACTTCTCAGGAAAAAAAAAAATAAATGAGCATAGAAGGAATAATAAGGGCAAAAAATATACCGAAACAAATTCTTACCCATCTTAAAAGAGGAGCATGGACGTGAGTAGGGGTTATATGGGAGGGAAAGGCATGTACACAAGGAATGAAAGAAAGATGGAAGGAAAGACGGAAGGAACGAGGAATGGAGGGAGAAGAGGAGGAGAGGAGGAGAGGAGGAGAGTTAGTCCCCAAAAATAAGACGATCACTGAAGGGTGGAAAAATGTGGGAATGGAAAAATATATGAAAAAGACATGACTTGTAAAGGAAGGATAAGACTGAAGGAGGAAAGGAAGATGGGAAGCAGCACGTGAAGGCTGCCGGAAGGAGGAGGAGGAGGAGGAGGAGGAGGAATACAAGGAGGAATACAGGGGAACACAAACAGCAACAGATCCTAGGGTCCCTGCGAAGGCTGTTTGATCTAAGTATTCTACACTAACTACTTGAATTAGAGAAAGGATAGTACAGTGGAAGGCTCCTCTCCTCCCACTCATCTCTCCAGCCGAAGCTGGCAGGAAAAAAAAGTGATACCATGTAGTATAGAAAAACTATATGGAATTTTCGAGGAAAGTAATGAAAAAAGTGGATACTACACTATACTATACTATATAGACTAGACTACCATTAATGCTGATACAGAATCGCATGCTCATATCAAATGGGAACAAGTGAAGTAGACACTAACCAGTAGGACTCATATTGCAACTGTTGTTCAGGTAGAGATGAGATTCTCATCATTCGGATCAGGCGATCGCTCCGTACCTTGACAACAAACAGTGATGGCGGTCGGCAGAGACCGTTGAGAGGGTGAGGTCTGTTATAATGAATATTTGTTCTATGACAAATAATTACGCAGTAAAATTAAACCGTAACTTTTTGCCAAAACATACATTTACTCCTCATTTTCTCGAAAGCTATTAGATATATTGGAAATATCATTGCAGCATCTGATAGACCTAAATAAATTCTTCAACTGACATTTTTAATATTTGTTCAATGAGTAATAATTATGCAGTAAAATTAAACCGTATCTTTTTTCATAAACATACATTTCCTCCTAATTTTCTCGAAAGCTATTAGAGATATTGGAAATACCATTGCAGCATCTGGTAGACCTAATTAAACTCTACAACTGTCATTTTAAATATTTATTCTATGACTAATAATTATGCAGTAAAATTATACCATACCTTTTTTCCAAAACATACATTTCCTCCTAATTTTCTCGAAAGCTATTAGAGATATTGGAAATATCATTGCAGCATCTGATAGACCTAATTAAACTCTACAACTGTCATAATGAATATTCATTCTATGACTAATAATTAAGCAGTAAAATTGAACAGTATCTTTTTCCATAAACATACATTTCCTCCTAATTTTCTCGAAAGGTAATAGAGATGTTGGAAATATCATTGCAGCATCTGATAGACCTAATTAAACTCTACAACTGTCATAATGAATATTCATTCTATGACTAATAATTAAGCAGTAAAATTGAACAGTATCTTTTTTCATAAACATACATTTCCTCCTAATTTTCTCGAAAGCTATTAGAGATATTGGAAATACCATTGCAGCATCTGATAGACCTAATTAAACTCTACAACTGTCATTTTAATATTTGTTCTATGACTAAAAATTATGCAGTAAAATTAAACCATACCTTTTTTCCAAAACATACATTTCCTCCTCATTTTCTCAAAAGCTATTAGAGATATTGGGAATATCATTGCAGCATCTGATAGACCTGATTAAACTCTACACCTGTCATAATGAATGTTTCTTCTATATATAATAATTACGCAGTAAAGTTAAACCGTATCTTTTTACCAAAAAACAGATTTCGTTCTAATTTTCTCGGAAACTATTAGAGATATTGGAAATATAATTGCAGCATCTGATAGACCTAATTAAACTCTACAACTCTCATAATGAATATTTAATCTATGTATAATAATTACGCAGTAATATTAAACCGTATCTTTTTTTTTTTCCAAAAAAAAGACTTCGTTCTAATTTTCTTGGAAGCTATTAGAGATATTGGAAATATCATTGCAGCATCTGATATACCTAATTAAACTCTACAACTGTCATAATGAATAATTGTTCTATGTATAATAATTACGAAGTAAAATTAAACCGTATCTTTTTTCCGAAATATAGATTTCGTTCAAATTTTCTCGGAAGCTATTAGAGATATTGGAAATATCATTGCAGCATCTGATTGACCTAATTAAATTCTTCAACTGTCATAATGAATATTTTTTTCTATGTATAATAATTACGCAGTAAAATTAAACCGTATCTTTTTTCCATATAATAGATTTCCTTCTAATTTTCTCGGAAACTATTAGAGATATTGGAAATATCATTGCAGCATCTGATAGACCTAATTATACTCTAAAACTGACATTTTGAATATTTGTTCTATGATAAATAATAATGCAGTAAAATTAAACCATATCTTTTTTCCAAAAAATACATTTCCTCCTCATTTTCTCGCAAGCTATTAGAGATATTGGAAATGTCATTGCATCATTGCAGCATCTGGTAGACCTAATTAAACTCTACAACTTTCATTTTGAATATTTCTTTAATGACTAATAATTACGCAGTAAAATTAAACCGTAGTTTTTTTTCTCCAAAAAATACATTTCCTTCTCATTTTCTCAAAAGCTATTAGAGATATTGGAAATGTAATTCTGCATCTGATAGACCTAATTATAGTCTACAATTGTCATTATAAATATATTTTTCTATGACTAATAATTACGCAGTAAAATTAAACCGTATATTTTTTCCACAACACATATTTCCTTCTCATTTTCTCGAAAGCTATTAGAGATATTGGAAATATCATGGCAGCATCTGCTAGACCTAATTATAGTCTAAACCTGACATTTTAAATATTTGTTCTATGATTAATAATTACGCAGTATAATTAAACCGTATCTTTTTTCCAAAAAATACATTTCCTCCTCATTTTCTCGAAAGCTATTAGAGATATTGGAAGTGACATTGCAGCTTCTTATATACCTAACTAAACTCTACAACTGTCATAAGGAATTTTTGTTCTATGTATGAGAATTACCAAGTAAAATTAAACCGTATCTTTATATAAAAAAATAGATTTCGTTCTAATTTTCTCGGAAACTATTAGAGATATTGGAAATATAATTTCAGCATCTGATAGATCTAATTAAACTCTACAACTCTTATAATTAATATTTGTTCTATGTATAATAAATACGCAGTAAAATTAAACCGTATTTTTTTTCCAAAAAAGATATTTCGTTCTAATTTTCTCGGAAGCTATTAGAGATATTGGAAATATCATTGCAGCATCTGATAGACCTAATTAAACTATACAACTGTCATAATGAATAGTTGTTCTATGTATAATAATTACGCAGTAAAATTAAGCCGTATCTTTTTTCGATAAAATAGATTTCGTTCTAATTTTCTTGGAAGCTATTAGCGATATTGGAAATATCATTGCAGCATTTGATAGACCTAATTAAACTCTACAACTGTCATAATGGATATTTCTTCTATACATAATAATTAAGCAGTAAAATGAAACTGTATCTTTTTTCCCAAAAATAGATTTCGTTCTAATTTTCTCGGCAGCTATTACAGATATTGGAAATATCATTGCAGCATCTGATGAACCTAATTAAACTCTACAGCTGCCATACTGAATAATTGTTCTATGTATAATAATTACGAAGTAAAATTAAACCGTATCTTTTTTCCGAAATATAGATTTCGTTCAAATTTTCTCGGAAGCTATTAGAGATATTGGAAATATCATTGCAGCATCTTATTGAACTAATTAAATTCTTCAACTGTCATAATGAATATTTTTTCTATGTATAATAATTACGCAGTAAAATTAAACCATATCTTTTTTCCATATAATAGATTTCCTTCTAATTTTCTCGGAAACTATTAGAGATATTGGAAATATCATTGCAGCATCTGATAGAACTAATTATACTCTAAAACTGACATTTTGAATATTTGTTCTATGATACATAATAATGCAGTAAAATTAAACCATATCTTTTTTCCAAAAAATACATTTCCTCGTCATTTTCTCGCAAGCTATTAGAGATATTGGAAATGTCATTGCATCATTGCAGCATCTGGTAGACCTAATTAAACTCTACAACTTTCATTTTGAATATTTCTTTAATGACTAATAATTACGCAGTAAAATTAAACCGTAGTTTTTTTTCTCCAAAAAATACATTTCCTTCTCATTTTCTCAAAAGCTATTAGAGATATTGGAAATGTAATTCTGCATCTGATAGACCTAATTATAGTCTACAATTGTCATTATAAATATATTTTTCTATGACTAATAATTACGCAGTAAAATTAAACCGTATATTTTTTCCACAACACATATTTCCTTCTCATTTTCTCGAAAGCTATTAGAGATATTGGAAATATCATGGCAGCATCTGCTAGACCTAATTATAGTCTAAACCTGACATTTTAAATATTTGTTCTATGATTAATAATTACGCAGTATAATTAAACCGTATCTTTTTTCCAAAAAATACATTTCCTCCTCATTTTCTCGAAAGCTATTAGAGATATTGGAAGTGACATTGCAGCTTCTTATATACCTAACTAAACTCTACAACTGTCATAAGGAATTTTTGTTCTATGTATGAGAATTACCAAGGAAAATTAAACCGTATCTTTTTATCAAAAAATAGATTTCGTTCTAATTTTCTCGGAAACTATTAGAGATATTGGAAATATAATTTCAGCATCTCATAGATCTAATTAAACTCTACAACTCTTATAATTAATATTTGTTCTATGTATAATAAATACGCAGTAAAATTAAACCGTGTTTTTTTTCCAAAAAAGATATTTCGTTCTAATTTTCTCGGAAGCTATTAGAGATATTGGAAATATCATTGCAGCATCTGATAGACCTAATTAAACTATACAACTGTCATAATGAATAGTTGTTCTATGTATAATAATTACGCAGTAAAATTAAGCCGTATCTTTTTTCGATAAAATAGATTTCGTTCTAATTTTCTTGGAAGCTATTAGCGATATTGGAAATATCATTGCAGCATCTGATAAACCTAATTAAACTCTACAAATGTCATAAAGAATATTTGTTCTATGAATAATAATTACGCAGTAAAATGAAACCGTATCTTTTTTCCGAATTATAAATTTCGTTCTAATTTTTTCGGAAGCTATTAGCGATATTGGAAATATCATTGCAGCATTTGATAGACCTAATTAAACTCTACAACTGTCATAATGGATATTTCTTCTATACATAATAATTAAGCAGTAAAATGAAACTGTATCTTTTTTCCCAAAAATAGATTTCGTTCTAATTTTCTCGGCAGCTATTACAGATATTGGAAATATCATTGCAGCATCTGATGAACCTAATTAAACTCTACAGCTGCCATACTGAATAATTGTTCTATGTATAATAATTACGAAGTAAAATTAAACCGTATCTTTTTTCCGAAATATAGATTTCGTTCAAATTTTCTCGGAAGCTATTAGAGATATTGGAAATATCATTGCAGCATCTTATTGAACTAATTAAATTCTTCAACTGTCATAATGAATATTTTTTCTATGTATAATAATTACGCAGTAAAATTAAACCGTATCTTTTTTCCATATAATAGATTTCCTTCTAATTTTCTCGGAAACTATTAGAGATATTGGAAATATCATTGCAGCATCTGATAGAACTAATTATACTCTAAAACTGACATTTTGAATATTTGTTCTATGATACATAATAATGCAGTAAAATTAAACCATATCTTTTTTCCAAAAAATACATTTCCTCGTCATTTTCTCGCAAGCTATTAGAGATATTGGAAATGTCATTGCATCATTGCAGCATCTGGTAGACCTAATTAAACTCTACAACTTTCATTTTGAATATTTCTTTAATGACTAATAATTACGCAGTAAAATTAAACCGTAGTTTTTTTTCTCCAAAAAATACATTTCCTTCTCATTTTCTCAAAAGCTATTAGAGATATTGGAAATGTAATTCTGCATCTGATAGACCTAATTATAGTCTACAATTGTCATTATAAATATATTTTTCTATGACTAATAATTACGCAGTAAAATTAAACCGTATATTTTTTCCACAACACATATTTCCTTCTCATTTTCTCAAAAGCTATAAGAGATATTGGAAATATCATGGCAGCATCTGCTAGACCTAATTATAGTCTAAACCTGACATTTTAAATATTTGTTCTATGATTAATAATTACGCAGTATAATTAAACCGTATCTTTTTTCCAAAAAATACATTTCCTCCTCATTTTCTCGAAAGCTATTAGAGATATTGGAAGTGACATTGCAGCTTCTTATATACCTAACTAAACTCTACAACTGTCATAAGGAATTTTTGTTCTATGTATGAGAATTACCAAGTAAAATTAAACCGTATCTTTTTATCAAAAAATAGATTTCGTTCTAATTTTCTCGGAAACTATTAGAGATATTGGAAATATAATTTCAGCATCTGATAGATCTAATTAAACTCTACAACTCTTATAATTAATATTTGTTCTATGTATAATAAATACGCAGTAAAATTAAACCGTATTTTTTTTCCAAAAAAGATATTTCGTTCTAATTTTCTCGGAAGCTATTAGAGATATTGGAAATATCATTGCAGCATCTGATAGACCTAATTAAACTATACAACTGTCATAATGAATAGTTGTTCTATGTATAATAATTACGCAGTAAAATTAAGCCGTATCTTTTTTCGATAAAATAGATTTCGTTCTAATTTTCTTGGAAGCTATTAGCGATATTGGAAATATCATTGCAGCATCTGATAAACCTAATTAAACTCTACAAATGTCATAAAGAATATTTGTTCTATGAATAATAATTACGCAGTAAAATGAAACCGTATCTTTTTTCCGAATTATAAATTTCGTTCTAATTTTTTCGGAAGCTATTAGCGATATTGGAAATATCATTGCAGCATTTGATAGACCTAATTAAACTCTACAACTGTCATAATGGATATTTCTTCTATACATAATAATTAAGCAGTAAAATGAATCTGTATCTTTTTTCCCAAAAATAGATTTCGTTCTAATTTTCTCGGCAGCTATTACAGATATTGGAAATATCATTGCAGCATCTGATGAACCTAATTAAACTCTACAGCTGCCATACTGAATAATTGTTCTATGTATAATAATTACGAAGTAAAATTAAACCGTATCTTTTTTCCGAAATATAGATTTCGTTCAAATTTTCTCGGAAGCTATTAGAGATATTGGAAATATCATTGCAGCATCTGATTGAACTAATTAAATTCTTCAACTGTCATAATGAATATTTTTTCTATGTATAATAATTACGCAGTAAAATTAAACCGTATCTTTTTTCCATATAATAGATTTCCTTCTAATTTTCTCGGAAACTATTAGAGATATTGGAAATATCATTGCAGCATCTGATAGAACTAATTATACTCTAAAACTGACATTTTGAATATTTGTTCTATGATACATAATAATGCAGTAAAATTAAACCATATCTTTTTTCCAAAAAATACATTTCCTCGTCATTTTCTCGCAAGCTATTAGAGATATTGGAAATGTCATTGCATCATTGCAGCATCTGGTAGACCTAATTAAACTCTACAACTTTCATTTTGAATATTTCTTTAATGACTAATAATTACGCAGTAAAATTAAACCGTAGTTTTTTTTCTCCAAAAAATACATTTCCTTCTCATTTTCTCAAAAGCTATTAGAGATATTGGAAATGTAATTCTGCATCTGATAGACCTAATTATAGTCTACAATTGTCATTATAAATATATTTTTCTATGACTAATAATTACGCAGTAAAATTAAACCGTATATTTTTTCCACAACACATATTTCCTTCTCATTTTCTCGAAAGCTATTAGAGATATTGGAAATATCATGGCAGCATCTGCTAGACCTAATTATAGTCTAAACCTGACATTTTAAATATTTGTTCTATGATTAATAATTACGCAGTATAATTAAACCGTATCTTTTTTCCAAAAAATACATTTCCTCCTCATTTTCTCGAAAGCTATTAGAGATATTGGAAGTGACATTGCAGCTTCTTATATACCTAACTAAACTCTACAACTGTCATAAGGAATTTTTGTTCTATGTATGAGAATTACCAAGTAAAATTAAACCGTATCTTTATATAAAAAAATAGATTTCGTTCTAATTTTCTCGGAAACTATTAGAGATATTGGAAATAAAATTTCAGCATCTGATAGATCTAATTAAACTCTACAACTCTTATAATTAATATTTGTTCTATGTATAATAAATACGCAGTAAAATTAAACCGTATTTTTTTTCCAAAAAAGATATTTCGTTCTAATTTTCTCGGAAGCTATTAGAGATATTGGAAATATCATTGCAGCATCTGATAGACCTAATTAAACTATACAACTGTCATAATGAATAGTTGTTCTATGTATAATAATTACGCAGTAAAATTAAGCCGTATCTTTTTTCGATAAAATAGATTTCGTTCTAATTTTCTTGGAAGCTATTAGCGATATTGGAAATATCATTGCAGCATTTGATAGACCTAATTAAACTCTACAACTGTCATAATGGATATTTCTTCTATACATAATAATTAAGCAGTAAAATGAAACTGTATCTTTTTTCCCAAAAATAGATTTCGTTCTAATTTTCTCGGCAGCTATTACAGATATTGGAAATATCATTGCAGCATCTGATGAACCTAATTAAACTCTACAGCTGCCATACTGAATAATTGTTCTATGTATAATAATTACGAAGTAAAATTAAACCGTATCTTTTTTCCGAAATATAGATTTCGTTCAAATTTTCTCGGAAGCTATTAGAGATATTGGAAATATCATTGCAGCATCTTATTGAACTAATTAAATTCTTCAACTGTCATAATGAATATTTTTTCTATGTATAATAATTACGCAGTAAAATTAAACCATATCTTTTTTCCATATAATAGATTTCCTTCTAATTTTCTCGGAAACTATTAGAGATATTGGAAATATCATTGCAGCATCTGATAGAACTAATTATACTCTAAAACTGACATTTTGAATATTTGTTCTATGATACATAATAATGCAGTAAAATTAAACCATATCTTTTTTCCAAAAAATACATTTCCTCGTCATTTTCTCGCAAGCTATTAGAGATATTGGAAATGTCATTGCATCATTGCAGCATCTGGTAGACCTAATTAAACTCTACAACTTTCATTTTGAATATTTCTTTAATGACTAATAATTACGCAGTAAAATTAAACCGTAGTTTTTTTTCTCCAAAAAATACATTTCCTTCTCATTTTCTCAAAAGCTATTAGAGATATTGGAAATGTAATTCTGCATCTGATAGACCTAATTATAGTCTACAATTGTCATTATAAATATATTTTTCTATGACTAATAATTACGCAGTAAAATTAAACCGTATATTTTTTCCACAACACATATTTCCTTCTCATTTTCTCGAAAGCTATTAGAGATATTGGAAATATCATGGCAGCATCTGCTAGACCTAATTATAGTCTAAACCTGACATTTTAAATATTTGTTCTATTATTAATAATTACGCAGTATAATTAAACCGTATCTTTTTTCCAAAAAATACATTTCCTCCTCATTTTCTCGAAAGCTATTAGAGATATTGGAAGTGACATTGCAGCTTCTTATATACCTAACTAAACTCTACAACTGTCATAAGGAATTTTTGTTCTATGTATGAGAATTACCAAGTAAAATTAAACCGTATCTTTATATAAAAAAATAGATTTCGTTCTAATTTTCTCGGAAACTATTAGAGATATTGGAAATAAAATTTCAGCATCTGATAGATCTAATTAAACTCTACAACTCTTATAATTAATATTTGTTCTATGTATAATAAATACGCAGTAAAATTAAACCGTATTTTTTTTCCAAAAAAGATATTTCGTTCTAATTTTCTCGGAAGCTATTAGAGATATTGGAAATATCATTGCAGCATCTGATAGACCTAATTAAACTATACAACTGTCATAATGAATAGTTGTTCTATGTATAATAATTACGCAGTAAAATTAAGCCGTATCTTTTTTCGATAAAATAGATTTCGTTCTAATTTTCTTGGAAGCTATTAGCGATATTGGAAATATCATTGCAGCATTTGATAGACCTAATTAAACTCTACAACTGTCATAATGGATATTTCTTCTATACATAATAATTAAGCAGTAAAATGAAACTGTATCTTTTTTCCCAAAAATAGATTTCGTTCTAATTTTCTCGGCAGCTATTACAGATATTGGAAATATCATTGCAGCATCTGATGAACCTAATTAAACTCTACAGCTGCCATACTGAATAATTGTTCTATGTATAATAATTACGAAGTAAAATTAAACCGTATCTTTTTTCCGAAATATAGATTTCGTTCAAATTTTCTCGGAAGCTATTAGAGATATTGGAAATATCATTGCAGCATCTTATTGAACTAATTAAATTCTTCAACTGTCATAATGAATATTTTTTCTATGTATAATAATTACGCAGTAAAATTAAACCATATCTTTTTTCCATATAATAGATTTCCTTCTAATTTTCTCGGAAACTATTAGAGATATTGGAAATATCATTGCAGCATCTGATAGAACTAATTATACTCTAAAACTGACATTTTGAATATTTGTTCTATGATACATAATAATGCAGTAAAATTAAACCATATCTTTTTTCCAAAAAATACATTTCCTCGTCATTTTCTCGCAAGCTATTAGAGATATTGGAAATGTCATTGCATCATTGCAGCATCTGGTAGACCTAATTAAACTCTACAACTTTCATTTTGAATATTTCTTTAATGACTAATAATTACGCAGTAAAATTAAACCGTAGTTTTTTTTCTCCAAAAAATACATTTCCTTCTCATTTTCTCAAAAGCTATTAGAGATATTGGAAATGTAATTCTGCATCTGATAGACCTAATTATAGTCTACAATTGTCATTATAAATATATTTTTCTATGACTAATAATTACGCAGTAAAATTAAACCGTATATTTTTTCCACAACACATATTTCCTTCTCATTTTCTCGAAAGCTATTAGAGATATTGGAAATATCATGGCAGCATCTGCTAGACCTAATTATAGTCTAAACCTGACATTTTAAATATTTGTTCTATGATTAATAATTACGCAGTATAATTAAACCGTATCTTTTTTCCAAAAAATACATTTCCTCCTCATTTTCTCGAAAGCTATTAGAGATATTGGAAGTGACATTGCAGCTTCTTATATACCTAACTAAACTCTACAACTGTCATAAGGAATTTTTGTTCTATGTATGAGAATTACCAAGTAAAATTAAACCGTATCTTTTTATCAAAAAATAGATTTCGTTCTAATTTTCTCGGAAACTATTAGAGATATTGGAAATATAATTTCAGCATCAGATAGATCTAATTAAACTCTACAACTCTTATAATTAATATTTGTTCTATGTATAATAAATACGCAGTAAAATTAAACCGTATTTTTTTTCCAAAAAAGATATTTCGTTCTAATTTTCTCGGAAGCTATTAGAGATATTGGAAATATCATTGCAGCATCTGATAGACCTAATTAAACTATACAACTGTCATAATGAATAGTTGTTCTATGTATAATAATTACGCAGTAAAATTAAGCCGTATCTTTTTTCGATAAAATAGATTTCGTTCTAATTTTCTTGGAAGCTATTAGCGATATTGGAAATATCATTGCAGCATCTGATAAACCTAATTAAACTCTACAAATGTCATAAAGAATATTTGTTCTATGAATAATAATTACGCAGTAAAATGAAACCGTATCTTTTTTCCGAAATATAAATTTCGTTCTAATTTTTTCGGAAGCTATTAGCGATATTGGAAATATCATTGCAGCATCTAATAGACCTAATTAAACTCTACAACTGTCATAATGGATATTTCTTCTATACATAATAATTAAGCAGTAAAATGAAACTGTATCTTTTTTCCCAAAAATAGATTTCGTTCTAATTTTCTCGGCAGCTATTACAGATATTGGAAATATCATTGCAGCATCTGATGAACCTAATTAAACTCTACAGCTGCCATACTGAATAATTGTTCTATGTATAATAATTACGAAGTAAAATTAAACCGTATCTTTTTTCCGAAATATAGATTTCGTTCAAATTTTCTCGGAAGCTATTAGAGATATTGGAAATATCATTGCAGCATCTTATTGAACTAATTAAATTCTTCAACTGTCATAATGAATATTTTTTCTATGTATAATAATTACGCAGTAAAATTAAACCATATCTTTTTTCCATATAATAGATTTCCTTCTAATTTTCTCGGAAACTATTAGAGATATTGGAAATATCATTGCAGCATCTGATAGAACTAATTATACTCTAAAACTGACATTTTGAATATTTGTTCTATGATACATAATAATGCAGTAAAATTAAACCATATCTTTTTTCCAAAAAATACATTTCCTCGTCATTTTCTCGCAAGCTATTAGAGATATTGGAAATGTCATTGCATCATTGCAGCATCTGGTAGACCTAATTAAACTCTACAACTTTCATTTTGAATATTTCTTTAATGACTAATAATTACGCAGTAAAATTAAACCGTAGTTTTTTTTCTCCAAAAAATACATTTCCTTCTCATTTTCTCAAAAGCTATTAGAGATATTGGAAATGTAATTCTGCATCTGATAGACCTAATTATAGTCTACAATTGTCATTATAAATATATTTTTCTATGACTAATAATTACGCAGTAAAATTAAACCGTATATTTTTTCCACAACACATATTTCCTTCTCATTTTCTCGAAAGCTATTAGAGATATTGGAAATATCATGGCAGCATCTGCTAGACCTAATTATAGTCTAAACCTGACATTTTAAATATTTGTTCTATGATTAATAATTACGCAGTATAATTAAACCGTATCTTTTTTCCAAAAAATACATTTCCTCCTCATTTTCTCGAAAGCTATTAGAGATATTGGAAGTGACATTGCAGCTTCTTATATACCTAACTAAACTCTACAACTGTCATAAGGAATTTTTGTTCTATGTATGAAAATTACCAAGGAAAATTAAACCGTATCTTTTTATCAAAAAATAGATTTCGTTCTAATTTTCTCGGAAACTATTAGAGATATTGGAAATATAATTTCAGCATCTCATAGATCTAATTAAACTCTACAACTCTTATAATTAATATTTGTTCTATGTATAATAAATACGCAGTAAAATTAAACCGTGTTTTTTTTCCAAAAAAGATATTTCGTTCTAATTTTCTCGGAAGCTATTAGAGATATTGGAAATATCATTGCAGCATCTGATAGACCTAATTAAACTATACAACTGTCATAATGAATAGTTGTTCTATGTATAATAATTACGCAGTAAAATTAAGCCGTATCTTTTTTCGATAAAATAGATTTCGTTCTAATTTTCTTGGAAGCTATTAGCGATATTGGAAATATCATTGCAGCATCTGATAAACCTAATTAAACTCTACAAATGTCATAAAGAATATTTGTTCTATGAATAATAATTACGCAGTAAAATGAAACCGTATCTTTTTTCCGAATTATAAATTTCGTTCTAATTTTTTCGGAAGCTATTAGCGATATTGGAAATATCATTGCAGCATTTGATAGACCTAATTAAACTCTACAACTGTCATAATGGATATTTCTTCTATACATAATAATTAAGCAGTAAAATGAAACTGTATCTTTTTTCCCAAAAATAGATTTCGTTCTAATTTTCTCGGCAGCTATTACAGATATTGGAAATATCATTGCAGCATCTGATGAACCTAATTAAACTCTACAGCTGCCATACTGAATAATTGTTCTATGTATAATAATTACGAAGTAAAATTAAACCGTATCTTTTTTCCGAAATATAGATTTCGTTCAAATTTTCTCGGAAGCTATTAGAGATATTGGAAATATCATTGCAGCATCTTATTGAACTAATTAAATTCTTCAACTGTCATAATGAATATTTTTTCTATGTATAATAATTACGCAGTAAAATTAAACCATATCTTTTTTCCATATAATAGATTTCCTTCTAATTTTCTCGGAAACTATTAGAGATATTGGAAATATCATTGCAGCATCTGATAGAACTAATTATACTCTAAAACTGACATTTTGAATATTTGTTCTATGATACATAATAATGCAGTAAAATTAAACCATATCTTTTTTCCAAAAAATACATTTCCTCGTCATTTTCTCGCAAGCTATTAGAGATATTGGAAATGTCATTGCATCATTGCAGCATCTGGTAGACCTAATTAAACTCTACAACTTTCATTTTGAATATTTCTTTAATGACTAATAATTACGCAGTAAAATTAAACCGTAGTTTTTTTTCTCCAAAAAATACATTTCCTTCTCATTTTCTCAAAAGCTATTAGAGATATTGGAAATGTAATTCTGCATCTGATAGACCTAATTATAGTCTACAATTGTCATTATAAATATATTTTTCTATGACTAATAATTACGCAGTAAAATTAAACCGTATATTTTTTCCACAACACATATTTCCTTCTCATTTTCTCGAAAGCTATTAGAGATATTGGAAATATCATGGCAGCATCTGCTAGACCTAATTATAGTCTAAACCTGACATTTTAAATATTTGTTCTATTATTAATAATTACGCAGTATAATTAAACCGTATCTTTTTTCCAAAAAATACATTTCCTCCTCATTTTCTCGAAAGCTATTAGAGATATTGGAAGTGACATTGCAGCTTCTTATATACCTAACTAAACTCTACAACTGTCATAAGGAATTTTTGTTCTATGTATGAGAATTACCAAGTAAAATTAAACCGTATCTTTATATAAAAAAATAGATTTCGTTCTAATTTTCTCGGAAACTATTAGAGATATTGGAAATAAAATTTCAGCATCTGATAGATCTAATTAAACTCTACAACTCTTATAATTAATATTTGTTCTATGTATAATAAATACGCAGTAAAATTAAACCGTATTTTTTTTCCAAAAAAGATATTTCGTTCTAATTTTCTCGGAAGCTATTAGAGATATTGGAAATATCATTGCAGCATCTGATAGACCTAATTAAACTATACAACTGTCATAATGAATAGTTGTTCTATGTATAATAATTACGCAGTAAAATTAAGCCGTATCTTTTTTCGATAAAATAGATTTCGTTCTAATTTTCTTGGAAGCTATTAGCGATATTGGAAATATCATTGCAGCATTTGATAGACCTAATTAAACTCTACAACTGTCATAATGGATATTTCTTCTATACATAATAATTAAGCAGTAAAATGAAACTGTATCTTTTTTCCCAAAAATAGATTTCGTTCTAATTTTCTCGGCAGCTATTACAGATATTGGAAATATCATTGCAGCATCTGATGAACCTAATTAAACTCTACAGCTGCCATACTGAATAATTGTTCTATGTATAATAATTACGAAGTAAAATTAAACCGTATCTTTTTTCCGAAATATAGATTTCGTTCAAATTTTCTCGGAAGCTATTAGAGATATTGGAAATATCATTGCAGCATCTTATTGAACTAATTAAATTCTTCAACTGTCATAATGAATATTTTTTCTATGTATAATAATTACGCAGTAAAATTAAACCATATCTTTTTTCCATATAATAGATTTCCTTCTAATTTTCTCGGAAACTATTAGAGATATTGGAAATATCATTGCAGCATCTGATAGAACTAATTATACTCTAAAACTGACATTTTGAATATTTGTTCTATGATACATAATAATGCAGTAAAATTAAACCATATCTTTTTTCCAAAAAATACATTTCCTCGTCATTTTCTCGCAAGCTATTAGAGATATTGGAAATGTCATTGCATCATTGCAGCATCTGGTAGACCTAATTAAACTCTACAACTTTCATTTTGAATATTTCTTTAATGACTAATAATTACGCAGTAAAATTAAACCGTAGTTTTTTTTCTCCAAAAAATACATTTCCTTCTCATTTTCTCAAAAGCTATTAGAGATATTGGAAATGTAATTCTGCATCTGATAGACCTAATTATAGTCTACAATTGTCATTATAAATATATTTTTCTATGACTAATAATTACGCAGTAAAATTAAACCGTATATTTTTTCCACAACACATATTTCCTTCTCATTTTCTCGAAAGCTATTAGAGATATTGGAAATATCATGGCAGCATCTGCTAGACCTAATTATAGTCTAAACCTGACATTTTAAATATTTGTTCTATGATTAATAATTACGCAGTATAATTAAACCGTATCTTTTTTCCAAAAAATACATTTCCTCCTCATTTTCTCGAAAGCTATTAGAGATATTGGAAGTGACATTGCAGCTTCTTATATACCTAACTAAACTCTACAACTGTCATAAGGAATTTTTGTTCTATGTATGAGAATTACCAAGTAAAATTAAACCGTATCTTTTTATCAAAAAATAGATTTCGTTCTAATTTTCTCGGAAACTATTAGAGATATTGGAAATATAATTTCAGCATCAGATAGATCTAATTAAACTCTACAACTCTTATAATTAATATTTGTTCTATGTATAATAAATACGCAGTAAAATTAAACCGTATTTTTTTTCCAAAAAAGATATTTCGTTCTAATTTTCTCGGAAGCTATTAGAGATATTGGAAATATCATTGCAGCATCTGATAGACCTAATTAAACTATACAACTGTCATAATGAATAGTTGTTCTATGTATAATAATTACGCAGTAAAATTAAGCCGTATCTTTTTTCGATAAAATAGATTTCGTTCTAATTTTCTTGGAAGCTATTAGCGATATTGGAAATATCATTGCAGCATCTGATAAACCTAATTAAACTCTACAAATGTCATAAAGAATATTTGTTCTATGAATAATAATTACGCAGTAAAATGAAACCGTATCTTTTTTCCGAAATATAAATTTCGTTCTAATTTTTTCGGAAGCTATTAGCGATATTGGAAATATCATTGCAGCATCTAATAGACCTAATTAAACTCTACAACTGTCATAATGGATATTTCTTCTATACATAATAATTAAGCAGTAAAATGAAACTGTATCTTTTTTCCCAAAAATAGATTTCGTTCTAATTTTCTCGGCAGCTATTACAGATATTGGAAATATCATTGCAGCATCTGATGAACCTAATTAAACTCTACAGCTGCCATACTGAATAATTGTTCTATGTATAATAATTACGAAGTAAAATTAAACCGTATCTTTTTTCCGAAATATAGATTTCGTTCAAATTTTCTCGGAAGCTATTAGAGATATTGGAAATATCATTGCAGCATCTTATTGAACTAATTAAATTCTTCAACTGTCATAATGAATATTTTTTCTATGTATAATAATTACGCAGTAAAATTAAACCATATCTTTTTTCCATATAATAGATTTCCTTCTAATTTTCTCGGAAACTATTAGAGATATTGGAAATATCATTGCAGCATCTGATAGAACTAATTATACTCTAAAACTGACATTTTGAATATTTGTTCTATGATACATAATAATGCAGTAAAATTAAACCATATCTTTTTTCCAAAAAATACATTTCCTCGTCATTTTCTCGCAAGCTATTAGAGATATTGGAAATGTCATTGCATCATTGCAGCATCTGGTAGACCTAATTAAACTCTACAACTTTCATTTTGAATATTTCTTTAATGACTAATAATTACGCAGTAAAATTAAACCGTAGTTTTTTTTCTCCAAAAAATTATTATTAGAGATATTGGAAATATCATGGCAGCATCTGCTAGACCTAATTATAGTCTAAACCTGACATTTTAAATATTTGTTCTATGATTAATAATTACGCAGTATAATTAAACCGTATCTTTTTTCCAAAAAATACATTTCCTCCTCATTTTCTCGAAAGCTATTAGAGATATTGGAAGTGACATTGCAGCTTCTTATATACCTAACTAAACTCTACAACTGTCATAAGGAATTTTTGTTCTATGTATGAGAATTACCAAGGAAAATTAAACCGTATCTTTTTATCAAAAAATAGATTTCGTTCTAATTTTCTCGGAAACTATTAGAGATATTGGAAATATAATTTCAGCATCTCATAGATCTAATTAAACTCTACAACTCTTATAATTAATATTTGTTCTATGTATAATAAATACGCAGTAAAATTAAACCGTGTTTTTTTTCCAAAAAAGATATTTCGTTCTAATTTTCTCGGAAGCTATTAGAGATATTGGAAATATCATTGCAGCATCTGATAGACCTAATTAAACTATACAACTGTCATAATGAATAGTTGTTCTATGTATAATAATTACGCAGTAAAATTAAGCCGTATCTTTTTTCGATAAAATAGATTTCGTTCTAATTTTCTTGGAAGCTATTAGCGATATTGGAAATATCATTGCAGCATCTGATAAACCTAATTAAACTCTACAAATGTCATAAAGAATATTTGTTCTATGAATAATAATTACGCAGTAAAATGAAACCGTATCTTTTTTCCGAATTATAAATTTCGTTCTAATTTTTTCGGAAGCTATTAGCGATATTGGAAATATCATTGCAGCATTTGATAGACCTAATTAAACTCTACAACTGTCATAATGGATATTTCTTCTATACATAATAATTAAGCAGTAAAATGAAACTGTATCTTTTTTCCCAAAAATAGATTTCGTTCTAATTTTCTCGGCAGCTATTACAGATATTGGAAATATCATTGCAGCATCTGATGAACCTAATTAAACTCTACAGCTGCCATACTGAATAATTGTTCTATGTATAATAATTACGAAGTAAAATTAAACCGTATCTTTTTTCCGAAATATAGATTTCGTTCAAATTTTCTCGGAAGCTATTAGAGATATTGGAAATATCATTGCAGCATCTTATTGAACTAATTAAATTCTTCAACTGTCATAATGAATATTTTTTCTATGTATAATAATTACGCAGTAAAATTAAACCATATCTTTTTTCCATATAATAGATTTCCTTCTAATTTTCTCGGAAACTATTAGAGATATTGGAAATATCATTGCAGCATCTGATAGAACTAATTATACTCTAAAACTGACATTTTGAATATTTGTTCTATGATACATAATAATGCAGTAAAATTAAACCATATCTTTTTTCCAAAAAATACATTTCCTCGTCATTTTCTCGCAAGCTATTAGAGATATTGGAAATGTCATTGCATCATTGCAGCATCTGGTAGACCTAATTAAACTCTACAACTTTCATTTTGAATATTTCTTTAATGACTAATAATTACGCAGTAAAATTAAACCGTAGTTTTTTTTCTCCAAAAAATACATTTCCTTCTCATTTTCTCAAAAGCTATTAGAGATATTGGAAATGTAATTCTGCATCTGATAGACCTAATTATAGTCTACAATTGTCATTATAAATATATTTTTCTATGACTAATAATTACGCAGTAAAATTAAACCGTATATTTTTTCCACAACACATATTTCCTTCTCATTTTCTCGAAAGCTATTAGAGATATTGGAAATATCATGGCAGCATCTGCTAGACCTAATTATAGTCTAAACCTGACATTTTAAATATTTGTTCTATGATTAATAATTACGCAGTATAATTAAACCGTATCTTTTTTCCAAAAAATACATTTCCTCCTCATTTTCTCGAAAGCTATTAGAGATATTGGAAGTGACATTGCAGCTTCTTATATACCTAACTAAACTCTACAACTGTCATAAGGAATTTTTGTTCTATGTATGAGAATTACCAAGTAAAATTAAACCGTATCTTTTTATCAAAAAATAGATTTCGTTCTAATTTTCTCGGAAACTATTAGAGATATTGGAAATATAATTTCAGCATCAGATAGATCTAATTAAACTCTACAACTCTTATAATTAATATTTGTTCTATGTATAATAAATACGCAGTAAAATTAAACCGTATTTTTTTTCCAAAAAAGATATTTCGTTCTAATTTTCTCGGAAGCTATTAGAGATATTGGAAATATCATTGCAGCATCTGATAGACCTAATTAAACTATACAACTGTCATAATGAATAGTTGTTCTATGTATAATAATTACGCAGTAAAATTAAGCCGTATCTTTTTTCGATAAAATAGATTTCGTTCTAATTTTCTTGGAAGCTATTAGCGATATTGGAAATATCATTGCAGCATCTGATAAACCTAATTAAACTCTACAAATGTCATAAAGAATATTTGTTCTATGAATAATAATTACGCAGTAAAATGAAACCGTATCTTTTTTCCGAAATATAAATTTCGTTCTAATTTTTTCGGAAGCTATTAGCGATATTGGAAATATCATTGCAGCATCTAATAGACCTAATTAAACTCTACAACTGTCATAATGGATATTTCTTCTATACATAATAATTAAGCAGTAAAATGAAACTGTATCTTTTTTCCCAAAAATAGATTTCGTTCTAATTTTCTCGGCAGCTATTACAGATATTGGAAATATCATTGCAGCATCTGATGAACCTAATTAAACTCTACAGCTGCCATACTGAATAATTGTTCTATGTATAATAATTACGAAGTAAAATTAAACCGTATCTTTTTTCCGAAATATAGATTTCGTTCAAATTTTCTCGGAAGCTATTAGAGATATTGGAAATATCATTGCAGCATCTTATTGAACTAATTAAATTCTTCAACTGTCATAATGAATATTTTTTCTATGTATAATAATTACGCAGTAAAATTAAACCGTATCTTTTTTCCATATAATAGATTTCCTTCTAATTTTCTCGGAAACTATTAGAGATATTGGAAATATCATTGCAGCATCTGATAGACCTAATTATACTCTAAAACTGACATTTTGAATATTTGTTCTATGATAAATAATAATGCAGTAAAATTAAACCATATCTTTTTTCCAAAAAATACATTTCCTCGTCATTTTCTCGCAAGCTATTAGAGATATTGGAAATGTCATTGCATCATTGCAGCATCTGGTAGACCTAATTAAACTCTACAACTTTCATTTTGAATATTTCTTTAATGACTAATAATTACGCAGTAAAATTAAACCGTAGTTTTTTTTCTCCAAAAAATACATTTCCTTCTCATTTTCTCAAAAGCTATTAGAGATATTGGAAATGTAATTCTGCATCTGATAGACCTAATTATAGTCTACAATTGTCATTATAAATATATTTTTCTATGACTAATAATTACGCAGTAAAATTAAACCGTATATTTTTTCCACAACACATATTTCCTTCTCATTTTCTCGAAAGCTATTAGAGATATTGGAAATATCATGGCAGCATCTGCTAGACCTAATTATAGTCTAAACCTGACATTTTAAATATTTGTTCTATGATTAATAATTACGCAGTATAATTAAACCGTATCTTTTTTCCAAAAAATACATTTCCTCCTCATTTTCTCGAAAGCTATTAGAGATATTGGAAGTGACATTGCAGCTTCTTATATACCTAACTAAACTCTACAACTGTCATAAGGAATTTTTGTTCTATGTATGAGAATTACCAAGTAAAATTAAACCGTATCTTTTTATCAAAAAATAGATTTCGTTCTAATTTTCTCGGAAACTATTAGAGATATTGGAAATATAATTTCAGCATCAGATAGATCTAATTAAACTCTACAACTCTTATAATTAATATTTGTTCTATGTATAATAAATACGCAGTAAAATTAAACCGTATTTTTTTTCCAAAAAAGATATTTCGTTCTAATTTTCTCGGAAGCTATTAGAGATATTGGAAATATCATTGCAGCATCTGATAGACCTAATTAAACTATACAACTGTCATAATGAATAGTTGTTCTATGTATAATAATTACGCAGTAAAATTAAGCCGTATCTTTTTTCGATAAAATAGATTTCGTTCTAATTTTCTTGGAAGCTATTAGCGATATTGGAAATATCATTGCAGCATCTGATAAACCTAATTAAACTCTACAAATGTCATAAAGAATATTTGTTCTATGAATAATAATTACGCAGTAAAATGAAACCGTATCTTTTTTCCGAAATATAAATTTCGTTCTAATTTTTTCGGAAGCTATTAGCGATATTGGAAATATCATTGCAGCATCTAATAGACCTAATTAAACTCTACAACTGTCATAATGGATATTTCTTCTATACATAATAATTAAGCAGTAAAATGAAACTGTATCTTTTTTCCCAAAAATAGATTTCGTTCTAATTTTCTCGGCAGCTATTACAGATATTGGAAATATCATTGCAGCATCTGATGAACCTAATTAAACTCTACAGCTGCCATACTGAATAATTGTTCTATGTATAATAATTACGAAGTAAAATTAAACCGTATCTTTTTTCCGAAATATAGATTTCGTTCAAATTTTCTCGGAAGCTATTAGAGATATTGGAAATATCATTGCAGCATCTTATTGAACTAATTAAATTCTTCAACTGTCATAATGAATATTTTTTCTATGTATAATAATTACGCAGTAAAATTAAACCGTATCTTTTTTCCATATAATAGATTTCCTTCTAATTTTCTCGGAAACTATTAGAGATATTGGAAATATCATTGCAGCATCTGATAGACCTAATTATACTCTAAAACTGACATTTTGAATATTTGTTCTATGATAAATAATAATGCAGTAAAATTAAACCATATCTTTTTTCCAAAAAATACATTTCCTCGTCATTTTCTCGCAAGCTATTAGAGATATTGGAAATGTCATTGCATCATTGCAGCATCTGGTAGACCTAATTAAACTCTACAACTTTCATTTTGAATATTTCTTTAATGACTAATAATTACGCAGTAAAATTAAACCGTAGTTTTTTTTCTCCAAAAAATATATTTCCTTCTCATTTTCTCAAAAGCTATTAGAGATATTGGAAATATAATTCTGCATCTGATAGACCTAATTATAGGCTACAATTGTCATTATAAATATATTTTTCTATGACTAATAATTACGCAGTAAAATTAAACCGTATATTTTTTCCACAACACATATTTCCTTCTCATTTTCTCGAAAGCTATTAGAGATATTGGAAATATCATGGCAGCATCTGCTAGACCTAATTATAGTCTAAACCTGACATTTTAAATATTTGTTCTATGATTAATAATTACGCAGTATAATTAAACCGTATCTTTTTTCCAAAAAATACATTTCCTCCTCATTTTCTCGAAAGCTATTAGAGATATTGGAAGTGACATTGCAGCTTCTTATATACCTAACTAAACTCTACAACTGTCATAAGGAATTTTTGTTCTATGTATGAGAATTACCAAGGAAAATTAAACCGTATCTTTTTATCAAAAAATAGATTTCGTTCTAATTTTCTCGGAAACTATTAGAGATATTGGAAATATAATTTCAGCATCTGATAGATCTAATTAAACTCTACAACTTTTATAATTAATATTTGTTCTATGTATAATAAATACGCAGAAAAATTAAACCGTATTTTTTTTTCCAAAAAAGATATTTCGTTCTAATTTTCTCGGAAGCTATTAGAGATATTGGAAATATCATTGCAGCATCTGATAGACCTAATTAAACTATACAACTGTCATAATGAATAGTTGTTCTATGTATAATAATTACGCAGTAAAATTAAGCCGTATCTTTTTTCGATAAAATAGATTTCGTTCTAATTTTTTCGGAAGCTATTAGCGATATTGGAAATATCATTGCAGCATTTGATAGACCTAATTAAACTCTACAACTGTCATAATGGATATTTCTTCTATACATAATAATTAAGCAGTAAAATGAAACTGTATCTTTTTTCCCAAAAATAGATTTCGTTCTAATTTTCTCGGCAGCTATTACAGATATTGGAAATATCATTGCAGCATCTGATGAACCTAATTAAACTCTACAACTGCCATACTGAATATTTTTCCATGTATGATAATTACGCAGTAAAAATAAACCGTATCTCGTTTCCATAAAATAGATTTCGTTCTAATTTTCACGGAAGCTATTAGAGATATTGGAAATATCATTGCAGCATCTGATAGACCTAATTAAACTCTACAACTTTCATTTTGAATATTTGTTTTATGACTAATAATTACGCAGTAAAATTAAACCGTATTATTTTTTCCCAGAAATACATTTCCTCCGCATTTTCTTGAAAGCTATTTGAGATATTGGAAATGTTATTGCAGCATCTGATAGACCTAATTAAACTTTACAATTGTCATAAAAAATATTTGTTCTATGACTATTAATTACGCAGTAGAATTAAACCGTATCTTTTTTCTAAAACATATATTTCCTCCTCATTTTCTCGAAAGCTATTAGAGATATTGGAAATGTCATTCCATCATCTGATAGACCTAATTAAACTCTACAACTGTCATAATGAATATTTGTTCTATGTATAATAATTACGCAGTAAAATTAAAACGTATCTATTTTCCATATAATAGATATCATTCTAATTTTCTCGAAAACTATTAGAGATATAGGAAATATCATTGCAGCATCTGATAGACCTAATTATATTCTAAAACTGATATTTTGAATATTTGTTCTATGTATAATAATTACGCAGTAAAATTAAACCTTATCTTTTTTCCGAAATATAGATTTCGTTCAAATTTCTTCGGAAGCTGTTAGAGATATTGAAAATATCATGGCAGCATCTGATAGACCTAATTAAACTCTAAAACTGACATTTTTAATATTTGTTCTATGATGAATAATTACGCAGTAAAATTAAACCGTATATTATTTCCAAAAAATATATTTCCTCCTCATTTTCTCGAAAGCTATTAGAGATATTGGAAATGTCATTGCATCATTGCAGCATCTGATAGACCTAATTAAATTCTACAACTGACATTTTGAATATTTGTTTTATGACTAATAATTACGCAGTAAAATTAAACCGTATTTTTTTTACCAAAAAATACATTTCCTCCTAATTTTCTCGAAAGCTATTTGAGATATTGGAAATGTTATTGCAGCATCTAATAGACCTAATTAAAGTATACAATTGTCATTATAAATATTTTTTTCTATTACTAATAATTACGCAGTAAAATTAAACCGTATTATTTTTCCAAAACACATATTTCCTCCTTATTTTCTCGAAAGCTATTAGAGATATTAGAAATATCATGGCAGCATCTGATAGACCTAATTATACTCTAAGCCTGGCATTTTAAATATTTGTTCTATGATCAATAATTAGGCAGTAAAATTAAACCGTATCTTTTTTCCAAAAAATACATTTCCTCCTCATTTTCTCAAAAGCTATTAGAGATATTGGAAATATCATTGCAGCTTCTGATAGACCTAATTAAACTCTACAACTGTCATAATGAATTTTTTTTCTATGTATAATAATTACCCAGTAAAATGAAACCGTATCTTTTTACCAAAAAATAGATTTCGTTCTAATTTTCTCGGAAACTATTAAAAATATTGGAAATATAACTGCAGCATCTCATAGATCTCTTTAATCTCTACAGCTCTTATAATGAATATTTGTTCTATGTATAATAAATACCCAGTAAAATTAAACCGTATCTTTTTTCCAAAAAAGATATTTCTTTCTAATTTTCTCGGAAACTATTAGAGATATTGGAAATATCACTGCAGCATCTGATAGACCTATTCAAACTCTACAACTGTCATAATGAATATTTGTTCTATGTATAATAATTACGCAGTAAAATTAAACCGTATCTTTTTTCGATAAAATAGATTTCGTTCAAATTTTCTCGGAAGCTATTAGCGATATTGGAAATATCATTGCAGCATTTGATAAACCTAATTAAATTCTACAACTGTCATAAGGAATATTTGATCTATGCATAATAATTACGCAGTAAAATTAAACCGTATTTTTTTTCCGAAATATAGATTTCGTTCTAATTTTCTTGGAAGCTATTAGAGATATTGGAAATATCATTGCAGCATCTGATAGACCTAATTAAACTCTACAACTGTCATAATGAATATTTTTTCTATGTATAATTATTGCGCAGTAAAATTAAACCGTATCTTTTTTCCAAAAAATATATTTCGTTCTAATTTTATCGGAAACTATTAGAGATATTGAAAATATAATTGCTGAAATATCATTGCAGCATCTAATAGACCTAATTAAACTCTACAACTGTCATAATGGATATTTCTTCTATATATAACAATTAAGCAGTAAAATTAAACGGTTTCTTTTTTCCCAAAAATAGATTTCGTTCTAATTTTCTCGGCAGCTATTACAGATATTGGAAATATCATTGCCGCATCTGATATATCTAATTAAATTCTAACACTGTCATAATGAATATTTTTTCTATGTATATTAATTACGCAGTAAAAATAAACCGTATCGTTTTTACATAAAATAAATTTCGTTCTAATTTTCTCGGTAGCTATTAGAAATATTGGAAATATCATTGCAGCATCTGATAGACCTAATAAAACTCTACAACTGTAATTTTGAATATTTGCTTCATGACTAATAATGACGCAGTAAAATTAAACCGTATTATTTTTTTCTCAAAAAAACATTTCCTCCTCATTTTCTTGAAAGCTATTCGAGATATTGGAAATGTCATTGTAGCATCTGATAGATCTAATTAAACTTTAGAATTGTCATAAAAAATATTTGCTCTATGACTAAAAATTACGCAGTAAAATTAAACCGTATCATTTTTCCAAAACACATATTTCCTCTTCATTTTCTCGAAAGCTATTAGAGATATTGGATTTATCATTTTATAATCTGATAGACCTGTTTATACTCTAAAACTGACATTTTGAATATTTGTTTTATGATTAATAATTACGCAGTAAAATTAAACCGTATGTTTTTACCAAAAAACACATTTCCTCATTTTCTCGAAAGCTATTAGAGATATTGGAAATGTCATTGCAGCATCTGATAGACCTAATTAAACTCTACAACTGTCATAATGAATATTTGTTCTATGTATAATTATTACGCAGTAAAATTAAACCGTATCTTTTTACCAAAAAATATATTTCGTTCTAATTTTCTCGGAAACTATTAGAGATATTGGAAATATCATTGCAGAATCTGCTAGACCTAATTAAACTCTACAACTGTTATAATAAATATTTGTTCTATGTTTAATAA
>JAXIVD010004977.1:25000-27500 GCA_036785275.1 Cancer borealis | reverse complement strand
GTCTTCTCGCTTTTTTTTCTCTCTCTCTCTCTCTCTCTCTCTCTCTCTCTCTCTCTCTCTCTCTCTCTCTCTCTCTCTCTCTCTCTCTCTCTCTCTCTCTCTCTCTCTCTCTCTCTCTCTCTCTCTCTCTCTCTCTCTCTCTTTCTCCTTTCTATTATTATTATATTTTATCTCGCGAGGACGGAAATTTCAAGGTCAAGTAATATGTGTCTCCTACATATACACAAGTTATCTACATACAGCACAGTACTTGAAAATGAATTCAAGAATAATAGGAACAATATCCAACCACTTTTATTTTTTTATTTATGTTGGTGACTATACTTTACGCAAGCGACGAAAATTTCCAGTTTAAAGGATATGTATGTATGTGTTCACTACATGCATGCACAAGTTATTATTATTATTATTATTATTATTAACTCCGTGACTAAATACAAGAGGTATTTTTTATTTATTGATTTATTTTTATTCATTGATTTATTTTTTAATAGAAGAATATCAATAACATTAACCAACAACAACTCTCTTTTGTGACCATACTTTGGCCCTGAAAAGGGCCTAGCTAGATAGACAGAAGATATCTTGATGTTGATATCAACGCGAATCAGTCAGTCAGTCAACTAAGTAACTAACTAACTAACTAACTGCTTGCTTAGGCACGCTCGCCTCGGATGCGGCGGGCAAGCTGGATGTCCTTTGGCATGATAGTGACGCGCTTGGCGTGGATAGCGCAAAGGTTTGTGTCCTCAAATAGACCCACAAGGTAAGCCTCGGAGGCCTCCTGCAGAGCCATGACAGCAGAGGACTGGAAACGGAGATCAGTCTTGAAATCCTGAGCAATCTCGCGTACCAAACGTTGGAAGGGCAACTTCCTGATGAGCAGCTCAGTGCTCTTCTGGTAACGGCGGATTTCACGGAGAGCCACAGTCCCCGGCCTGTAACGGTGAGGCTTCTTGACACCTCCGGTGGCAGGCGCGGATTTACGAGCGGCCTTCGTAGCAAGTTGCTTACGAGGCGCCTTCCCACCGGTGGACTTGCGAGCTGTCTGCTTTGTACGAGCCATAGCGACGACGGACGAACAGATGAGGAGGAGGAGTAGTAGTGTGACGCGCATTTTCAGGTTTGGGACTATATATACAGATTCTCCCTACCCCGTGAGCTGAAACCCAGGCTTGTGATTGGTCAGAACTAAGCAAGAAGCTCCTGCTGCTGCCCCGGCCGGCCGGCCGGCCGGCCAGCCAGCCACCCACCCGCCCGCCCGACCGCCCGTCTTCCCACCATTTTACAACTCACTCTCACTCACTCGCTTCGTCGTGTGAGAGAGAGAGAGAGAGAGAGAGAGAGAGAGAAATAAAAGAAAAAAAAAGTTATGTCATTGGAAGAAAAATGAGAATTTTTTTTTTCCCACCCGAGTTTGCCATAATATTGTTATGTAGCCTGGTATTAGCGGGTGTTAAAAAGAGTGACTTGTATGCCAAGGCAGGCCTCGTAGAGCCCGTGGAAGTTTCAAGGTCAGCGAGATAGTTTCTTTCCTGCCGTCCTCCCCCAAAAGCAAAAAAAATGCGTCAATATTTTTTTCCACACAACTTGAAAGGAGCTTTCAGTTGCTTTCAATAAATGTTCTATTACGACTATATTTTAGGAATATTTTTATTTTATTTTCATTGGTTATTTGGAGAGTGGTTTAATTTTCTGTAACCCGAAAGGAAAGTCTGTTTTACATACTTATATATATATATATATATATATATATATATATATATATATATATATATATATATATATATATATATATATATATATATATATATACACCTTGTTGATGATGAACATTTTATGATCTATCAAAGCCGGGTTTTGAAACATCAATGTTCCTAAATTTTCATACATAAGGTTTGATCCCTTAATATTATGAGATGATCTTTATTTACCGATATGTTGTTGTTGTTGTTGTTGTTGTTGTTGTTGTTGTTGTTGTTGTTGTTGTTGTTGTTGTTGTTGTTGTTGTTGTTGTTGTAAGGCATAATGTAGTAGTGTACCTTTCCTACTGCTATTACTTGCATTAAATTTGAACGGTAATTTATTGAATTATTGGTATTGTAATTATTCGGGTGTTTAGTCTCCCCTAGATGGTAAAACAAGGAAAACGTGGTCTTGAATAAACTGTTCCTGCTTATCTTTTAGGGAACACTAAACACAAACACAAATACAATACAATATATAATAGCTATAGCATAAATTGAAATCATGAATTTGTCAATATAATATACAAGAGCGTGAAAGTTTTGACGCTGCACTATCACACATGCTACCGTGCTTTTGTCTGTCTGTCTTGACAGTGTACGTAACACAATGGCGGGTGATAACACGCACAAAAAATAATATATTTTCAGATTTTTTTCTTTTTATCATTATCATCATCATCATCATCATCATCATCATCATCATCATCATCATCATCATCATCATCATCATCATCATCATCAAAATAATAATA
>JAXIVD010004977.1:15000-17500 GCA_036785275.1 Cancer borealis | reverse complement strand
TTACCCTTCCTCAGAAGACGGTGAATCCTGCCGACGGGGAACTGAAGTCCAGCCCGACTGGAGCGGGACTTTGATTTTCCCTTCACTTTTCCACCCTTGCCACGTCCAGACATGGTGGTAATGTAGTAGTAGTAGTAGTAGTAATAGTTTGCTGGGGGTGACGCGTAGCAGCAGCAGCAGCAGCAGCAGCGCAGGCTACACGATCTACAAGTTGAATGACGCCAAAATTTCTCCCATTTTCAATATTTATACCGGCAGCCAGATCAGGGAAGAAAACCGAGCTCCCCGCTGGACCAATCAGCGCGCGTCTCACGGCATCTGATCGTGATCCTGAGTAAGTTTGTCGCATATAAGAAATTTTCAACTGCGGACAAAATTTATAATTCCCACAGTGAATACGAAACCATCATGCCTCCCAAAGCATCAGGAAAAGCTGCCAAGAAAGCTGGCAAGGCCCAGAAGGCCATTGCCAAGGGAGACAAGAAGAAGAAGCGCAGGAGGAAGGAGAGCTACTCCATCTACATCTACAAGGTGCTGAAGCAGGTTCACCCTGACACCGGCGTGTCTTCCAAGGCCATGTCTATCATGAATTCTTTCGTGAACGACATCTTTGAGCGCATCGCCGCCGAAGCTTCTCGTTTAGCACACTACAACAAGCGTTCCACCATCACCAGCAGGGAAATCCAGACTGCCGTTCGTCTCTTGCTTCCCGGTGAACTGGCAAAACACGCAGTGTCTGAAGGCACAAAGGCTGTCACCAAATACACCTCTTCCAAGTAAGCAGCAGCAGCAGCAGCAGCAGCAGCAGCCTGCTTGCTTGGACTGGACTGGATGACGTCTACCAATACTCGGCTCCGTTGGAGCCACACTTTGTTAGCAAAAGAGAGACTGTTTGGACTAAATTACTTTGTGTGTGTGGGTCTTCTCGCTTTTTTTTTCTCTCTCTCTCTCTCTCTCTCTCTCTCTCTCTCTCTCTCTCTCTCTCTCTCTCTCTCTCTCTCTCTCTCTCTCTCTCTCTCTCTCTCTCTCTCTCTCTCTCTCTCTCTCTCTCTCTCTCTCTCTTCTCCTTTCTATTATTATTATATTTTATCTCGCGAGGACGGAAATTTCAAGGTCAAGTAATATGTGTCTCCTACATATACACAAGTTATCTACATACAGCACAGTACTTGAAAATGAATTCAAGAATAATAGGAACAATATCCAACCACTTTTATTTTTTTATTTATGTTGGTGACTATACTTTACGCAAGCGACGAAAATTTCCAGTTTAAAGGATATGTATGTATGTGTTCACTACATGCATGCACAAGTTATTATTATTATTATTATTATTATTAACTCCGTGACTAAATACAAGAGGTATTTTTTATTTATTGATTTATTTTTATTCATTGATTTATTTTTTAATAGAAGAATATCAATAACATTAACCAACAACAACTCTCTTTTGTGACCATACTTTGGCCCTGAAAAGGGCCTAGCTAGATAGACAGAAGATATCTTGATGTTGATATCAACGCGAATCAGTCAGTCAGTCAACTAAGTAACTAACTAACTAACTAACTGCTTGCTTAGGCACGCTCGCCTCGGATGCGGCGGGCAAGCTGGATGTCCTTTGGCATGATAGTGACGCGCTTGGCGTGGATAGCGCAAAGGTTTGTGTCCTCAAATAGACCCACAAGGTAAGCCTCGGAGGCCTCCTGCAGAGCCATGACAGCAGAGGACTGGAAACGGAGATCAGTCTTGAAATCCTGAGCAATCTCGCGTACCAAACGTTGGAAGGGCAACTTCCTGATGAGCAGCTCAGTGCTCTTCTGGTAACGGCGGATTTCACGGAGAGCCACAGTCCCCGGCCTGTAACGGTGAGGCTTCTTGACACCTCCGGTGGCAGGCGCGGATTTACGAGCGGCCTTCGTAGCAAGTTGCTTACGAGGCGCCTTCCCACCGGTGGACTTGCGAGCTGTCTGCTTTGTACGAGCCATAGCGACGACGGACGAACAGATGAGGAGGAGGAGTAGTAGTGTGACGCGCATTTTCAGGTTTGGGACTATATATACAGATTCTCCCTACCCCGTGAGCTGAAACCCAGGCTTGTGATTGGTCAGAACTAAGCAAGAAGCTCCTGCTGCTGCCCCGGCCGGCCGGCCGGCCGGCCAGCCAGCCACCCACCCGCCCGCCCGACCGCCCGTCTTCCCACCATTTTACAACTCACTCTCACTCACTCGCTTCGTCGTGTGAGAGAGAGAGAGAGAGAGAGAGAGAGAGAGAAATAAAAGAAAAAAAAAGTTATGTCATTGGAAGAAAAATGAGAATTTTTTTTTTCCCACCCGAGTTTGCCATAATATTGTTATGTAGCCTGGTATTAGCGGGTGTTAAAAAGAGTGACTTGTATGCCAAGGCAGGCCTCGTAGAGCCCGTGGAAGTTTCAAGGTCAGCGAGATAGTTTCTTTCCTGCCGTCCTCCCCCAAAAGCAAAAAAAATGCGTCAATATTTTTTT
>JAXIVD010004977.1:5000-7500 GCA_036785275.1 Cancer borealis | reverse complement strand
CTAGGTCCACAATCTTTTGCATAAAGAGTATGTTGGTCATTCATTTCTTATATATATATATATATATATATATATATATATATATATATATATATATATATATATATATATATATATATATATATATAAACATATTGCTTTATCACTATCAAGTAATATTTTTTAAATGATATTATTTTTTTTTTGTCTTACTCATGGAATCGAGAAAATAACATCAAGTTGTAGAAGAAATGATCTAAAATAAGTTTCAGCTATGTTAATCATTAATGAGGAAACAATGAATAAGTAAATAAATATATATATATATATATATATATATATATATATATATATATATATATATATATATATATATATATATATATATATATATATATATATATAAGCAAATAAAATGATAAATGAACCACTAGGTAATCGATTCACAGCTTCCCTTCAACACTAAAATACCGGTTTGTTATGCGTTATACGTAGGTAGTATTTTTATTATCATTACTATTATGAATAATGTTGCTATCACCTAATCATATCATTTATATCCTAATCCTGGTCCGTCCAACTCTCAAGATTTATAATATGTGGCTCCGAATAGGAGCCGGATAATAGTAATAGTAGTGTGTCAAAGGAATGGTGGAGATTCCTTTTATTTCTCCTCGTTCTTTGATTATTTCTTCTCAGTCTTCTTGGGAAGGAGCACTGCTTGGATGTTGGGCAGCACACCGCCCTGTGCAATGGTCACGCCCGAGAGGAGCTTGTTCAGTTCCTCGTCGTTGCGGATAGCCAGCTGAAGGTGACGCGGGATAATGCGAGTTTTCTTGTTGTCACGGGCAGCATTGCCGGCAAGCTCAAGGACCTCAGCAGCTAGGTATTCCATAACTGCTGCAAGGTAAACTGGAGCTCCAGCGCCTACGCGCTCAGCGTAGTTACCCTTCCTCAGAAGACGGTGAATCCTGCCGACGGGGAACTGAAGTCCAGCCCGACTGGAGCGGGACTTTGATTTTCCCTTCACTTTTCCACCCTTGCCACGTCCAGACATGGTGGTAATGTAGTAGTAGTAGTAGTAGTAATAGTTTGCTGGGGGTGACGCGTAGCAGCAGCAGCAGCAGCAGCAGCGCAGGCTACACGATCTACAAGTTGAATGACGCCAAAATTTCTCCCATTTTCAATATTTATACCGGCAGCCAGATCAGGGAAGAAAACCGAGCTCCCCGCTGGACCAATCAGCGCGCGTCTCACGGCATCTGATCGTGATCCTGAGTAAGTTTGTCGCATATAAGAAATTTTCAACTGCGGACAAAATTTATAATTCCCACAGTGAATACGAAACCATCATGCCTCCCAAAGCATCAGGAAAAGCTGCCAAGAAAGCTGGCAAGGCCCAGAAGGCCATTGCCAAGGGAGACAAGAAGAAGAAGCGCAGGAGGAAGGAGAGCTACTCCATCTACATCTACAAGGTGCTGAAGCAGGTTCACCCTGACACCGGCGTGTCTTCCAAGGCCATGTCTATCATGAATTCTTTCGTGAACGACATCTTTGAGCGCATCGCCGCCGAAGCTTCTCGTTTAGCACACTACAACAAGCGTTCCACCATCACCAGCAGGGAAATCCAGACTGCCGTTCGTCTCTTGCTTCCCGGTGAACTGGCAAAACACGCAGTGTCTGAAGGCACAAAGGCTGTCACCAAATACACCTCTTCCAAGTAAGCAGCAGCAGCAGCAGCAGCAGCAGCAGCCTGCTTGCTTGGACTGGACTGGATGACGTCTACCAATACTCGGCTCCGTTGGAGCCACACTTTGTTAGCAAAAGAGAGACTGTTTGGACTAAATTACTTTGTGTGTGTGGGTCTTCTCGCTTTTTTTTCTCTCTCTCTCTCTCTCTCTCTCTCTCTCTCTCTCTCTCTCTCTCTCTCTCTCTCTCTCTCTCTCTCTCTCTCTCTCTCTCTCTCTCTCTCTCTCTCTCTCTCTCTCTCTCTCTCTCTCTCTCTCTTTCTCCTTTCTATTATTATTATATTTTATCTCGCGAGGACGGAAATTTCAAGGTCAAGTAATATGTGTCTCCTACATATACACAAGTTATCTACATACAGCACAGTACTTGAAAATGAATTCAAGAATAATAGGAACAATATCCAACCACTTTTATTTTTTTATTTATGTTGGTGACTATACTTTACGCAAGCGACGAAAATTTCCAGTTTAAAGGATATGTATGTATGTGTTCACTACATGCATGCACAAGTTATTATTATTATTATTATTATTATTAACTCCGTGACTAAATACAAGAGGTATTTTTTATTTATTGATTTATTTTTATTCATTGATTTATTTTTTAATAGAAGAATATCAATAACATTAACCAACAACAACTCTCTTTTGTGACCATACTTTGGCCCTGAAAAGGGCCTAGCTAGATAGACAGAAGATATCTTGATGTTGATATCAACGCGAATCAGTCAGTCAGTCAACTAAGTAACTAACTAACTAACTAACTGCTTGCT
>JAXIVD010004976.1:17500-25000 GCA_036785275.1 Cancer borealis | reverse complement strand
TCGCTGACAGACGATATTACATTTAGGCCGTATAGATTCCGCTGCTATGAGTGATGACAGATAATACTTCATATATCAGTTCATATTCTACTTAGGACATTGTAGTTCATGTCTTTACAGTCAGTAATGATTGCTGAACCATGGCTGAACCTAAAAAATTATTTTACATCTTTTGCAAATAGGAAATTAACATAAAGATTACAAGTTTGAGTGAAAAATCGAGTGGGAGTTGTGTATAAAGTATATTGTTTATAGCAAAAATTTCTGACAAATTCGCAATAATTTCTGAAATAAAACATCACATATTGTGAAATCACCATTTCTGAATATGATTTGATTGTAATCAAATGTCATATTATCGTTATATCGGCTTGGAAATTAATTTTTCACAACAATTCATGGCGCGTAGCTGAGAAAACTGAGCTGAGTGTGTGACGGCGAGACGTCTGTTGGTCTGTCAGAGTCAGTCAGTCACCGGCAGTGCAACTAGAAGGACACCGGACTCGTTTTAGCAGTAAATATGCAACATTTGGATAATGTAATGTCTGATTTATAAGATTTTAGGAGCATTTCAGTACTAAATTCATATAAAACTCCCTGTAGAAATTGAACGTTGAACGGTTGATGAACGGTTGATGATGAAACTTTATCGGTCATTATTTGATCATGGCTACCATCACCACTGTTATGTATTTAAAAATGACCGTGCGAATTTAACAAATAGATACATATCACGGTCATGGTCTAACCAAGTTAGTTAGATCATTATTGACCATGGTCACCTCAAGACCAATGGAATCCGTTAATTCATAATTCGAATCTAGCTACCTACTTCTCATCCCACCCACCAGGCACCCCCCGCCATACACACACATGGGTAATAAAGTAGGATAGTTTGGAACTTTTCAATGATGTTATATGTTAACCGGGTGCAGTCTAAGTATTTTCTGGTTGTCTTCATCCAGTTAAAGTATTCACATTTGATTCTTCTCAGGATTTCCTTTAATAATTCATTTATGTTGATTTCTTGCCTGGTAAATGTTGATGTTTTAGTGAAATATGGTTGGATGATTCATTTCAGGTAGAGGAATCTTCCCTCAATAATTCGGCAATGTTCTGATATGGTGGTCCCGCCGCCGTTGCCTCGCTCAGCTCGACCAAAGCTGCCAATGCTGCAGTGTTACCACGCTGGGGGAGCAACGCTCCCCCAGAAGTTCTATGCGTTGACACATCTGCTGGACAGGGGGACACTAGACGGTGGGGAAGAAGGCCTACATTACCCTTCACCAACTTTGTGCCACATTACTTGTTTCGCCTTGAGTGTTTGGGACTCCCTAATCAACAACAAGGAGAGGAGGAATAAGTAAGTCAAGTATATTTATATTACAGTACCATTATTATTTTTTTCTTTGATGGGGTAAACAGCATCGGTACATACATACATACATACATATTTGATATGTTTAAATGCCTTTATCTTACTGTGTGAGTGTGTAATGACAACACACATACATACACACTCACATTCCTACACACTCACACACACACCCAGCAGCTGAACCTATAATTGCCTCCCTCGGGATCACGGCTGAGGTCGAGATTAACTCCTTGACCTCACCTCACCTGTCACCTCACCCACATGACCGCCAGGCCAAGATAAGCAGACACACACACACTAGCTAGTCAGTCTACCGGCAGTCTATCACCACACATACTCCAGACAACACGTTCAGCATCGCGTCTGGGGGCCCCACGTTGGGGCTCCCCAGATATCACACACACTCATCCTCTGTCTACTTGTGTACAACCAACGCTGCAGCAATAAAGCAACCAAGCAATATTACGTCTGTTGTTCCAACCTTTGTGTGTACGTAACCCAGCAAGAAGCAACATTGGTGACCCCCGGAGTGACACATATCGGAATGACAGACGATCCGCCACCCACGCCCACGTTGCCCACCCGGAATCTTTCGCCGCCCTCGTCCTCACCCGCCACCTCACGTGCCTGCCGCGGCCTCCTGAAGCCTGTCGCTGCTTCTGACGCTGCCCTCGCCGCTGCTCAACCTGCCGCTGACAACGCTGCCCGTGTCGCTAACGCAGCATCCCCCGCCCGCCAGCCTGCCGCTGATCCAAGGTACTGCTCCTACTGCCGACCAAGCAAATCGCAATACCGTAGCTCGCAGCCGCCCCCACCCGCCAGCCTGCCGCTGATCCAAGGTGCTGCTCCTACTGCCGCCCAATCAACCGCAGCTTCGTATCCTCGCAGCCACGCAGTCCCACAGCTTTGCAGCCCCGCAATCGACACTTCATGCCGCCAGGATTGCTCCAAGCCGCCTCCCCCACTCACCAAAATCATAATTGTATATATTTTTTCTCTCTGTACTATGTAATATTTTTCTTTGTGGGGGAAGGAGGGTGATGTAGTGACAACACACATACATATACACTCACATTCCTACACACTCCCACACACACCCAGCAGCTGAGCCTATAATTGCCTCCCTCGGGGTCACGGCTGAGGTCGAGATTAACTCTTTGATCTCATCTCACCTGTCACCTCACCCAAATGACCGCCAGGCCAAGATAAGCAGACACACACACACTAGCTAGTCAGTCCACCGGCAGTCTATCACCACACACAATACAGACAACACGTCCAGCATCGCGTCTGGGAGCCCCACGTCGGGGCTCCCCAGACATCACACACACTCATCCTCTGTCTACTTGTGTACAACCAACGCTGCAGCAATAAACCAACCAAGCCATATTACGTCTGTTGTTCCAACCTTTGTATGTACGTAACCCAGCAAGAAGCCACAAGTGCTTACACACATGCATTAGGTTATTTTTTTGTATATTCTTCGAACGAATAGATGCTACAGACTAGTAGGTAATATAACTATAGGAATTAATCCATTAATTTATCAATTTAATTGTACTTCTGAATTTTTTATTTTATTTCGGATGGTTATTTATTTTTTATTTGTATAATTTTGTGTTCACTTGTATTGTGCTACCATTCACATTTTATTTCAGGTTTTTTGGTTGTGACAACCATAAGGACACATTCCTGCAGATCCTTGTTGGCTTGGCCAGGAAGTTCCCAGAGTTTGAGGTGGCACAGTGCTGTAATGGGCACAATGTAATCACCAAGATTCTCCCCGTCGTGGGCGGCAACCTTTTCAATGGTTTTAGCTCCAACTTGTGCAGGGACACAAACTCTGATGTTCACGCCAAGTTGCCCTCCAAAGGCCAGGCCACCGGTGACTGTTTGAGGGATACTAGATGCCATGACACAATGAAAAGGCAGAAGCTCCAGGGGCAGAAAAAATTGGTGATGGGGGAGATAATGACTGCGTCTTACAAGTCAGTGATTTGTGTCTCTCTTCTACTTGCTGCTACTGCAGACTGTTTTTTTTCTTCTGTGCAACAAAGATATTTCTCCCCCTACAAGACAGTGACTTGTGCTTTTCTTCAAGGGAGTTGTACTTACTGCTACTGCAGACAGTGTTTTTTTTCTGTGCAATAAAGATATTTCTCCCCCTGCAGGACAGTGACTTGTGCTTTTCTTCAAGGGAGTTATACTTACTGCTACTGCAGACAGTGTTTTTTTTCTTCTGTGCAACAAAGATATTTCTCCCCCTGCAAGGCAGTGACTTATGCTTTTCTTCAAGGGAGTTATACTTAATGCTACTGCAGACAGTGTTTTTTTCTGTGCAATAAAGATATTTCTCCCCCCTGCAAGACAGTGACTTGTGCTTTTCTTCAAGGGAGTTATACTTACTGCTACTGCAAACAGTGTTTTTTTTTCTGTGCAACAAAGATATTTCTCCCGCTGCAAGACAATGACTTATGCTTTTCTTCAAGGGAGTTATACTTACTGCTACTGCAGACAATGTTTTTTTCTGTGCAATAAAGATATTTCTTCCCCTGCAAGACAGTGACTTGTGCTTTTCTTCAAGGGAGTTATACTTACTGCTACTGCAGACAGTGTTTTTTTTCTGTGCAACAAAGATATTTCTCCCCCTGCATGACAGTGACTTGTGTCTCTCTGGACGCAAATACGCCAATTCTTTGAGAGTGAGGCCATCGTCAGGCGTGTCAACCTGGTGTATCTTTCTCGATACATCTTGGAGGAGGTGGCAGAGAAGATGCAGACCGCCAGGGAGCAGCTGGTCATGGAGGACGCTCGGGTGGTTCAGATGTTGATTGGAGAGCTCTCTGACCTGGACCCTGAACCGCCAGAAGACCTGCTTGCGGCAGCTACAGGGCACTTCTCGGGGTACCGGGGCAGGATGTCCTTGAGTGACCTATCTATGTGCTGCCAGGAGGAGCTCTTCTAGGATAGTAAGGAAAAGTACCAGCCCACCTTTGAAGGCTTGAACCCCGAGAAGTTCCATGCGTTGGCACGCCTGCTGGAGAGGGGGACACTAGATGGTGGGTAAGAAGGCCTACATTACCCTTCACCAACTTTGTGGAAGACAGCGACAGTGACAGTGCTTCCCTTAAAGGGAGTTATTTGCTCTTATTGCAGAGAGAGTTTTTTATTTGGTGCAAGTTATTTTCACCCTGCAAGACAGTGACGTATGTTGAATAATTTATTTTGTTGCTCATAAACACATTCTTTACATCACTCTGAAGTGTTTGCGTTTTATTTGAGGTTCCTAAGTTGATTGTAAGTATTTTATTCGATGAAAAAAAATAGCCATAGGATCGGTTTGCAAAAGGCCCATTTTCGAGTGAACAGTTAAGTATGGTGTAGTCTATGGTATTGCATATTAGTATGGACTACATTGGTTATGTATGTATGCGTTTTCAGTTTAAAATTCCAATATTCCTGGAAATTATTGCAAATATGGTGTTTTTATTGGTGTCTTAGGATTTCATAATTATAGCCCACCGATGACGTATGTTAACTAATTTGTTTTTGTTGCTCATAAACATATTCTTCACATCACTCTGAGGTGTTTGCTTTTTGTTTGAGGTTTCTATGATGATTTTAAGTATTTTATTCAAATAAAACAAACTATGGTATTGCATATTAATATAGACTACATGGGCTATGCATGTAAGTGTTTTCAGATTGAAAATCCAATATTCCTGGAAATTATTGCAAATTTTGAGTTTTTCTTGGTTTCTCAGGATTTAATAATTGTCGCCCACCGATGACGTATGTTGACTAATTTGTTTTTGTTGGTCGTAAATATATTCTTTACATCGCTCTGAAGTGTTTGCTTTTTATTTGAGGTTCTTATCTTAATTCTAAGTATTTGATTTGATTTGTCTAAAAATCTGCCGTAGGGCCTGTTTGCAAAAGGTCAGATTTCGAGTGTCCAGTCAAGTATGGTGTAGTCTATGGGCCTTTCTATAGGATATTGTAAAACAAAATTTTTTTATATAACTATGTCACAACAACACAATAAATAGGTACATTATAACAGCATGAATTATGTAGAACAATACTCCTACATTTTATCATTTACCATTATACATATAAACGGTCAAGCCCATACGTACTTGGGGATTCAGCCAATGATGTTGAAAATGAAGGATCACAAGCGGTAATACTCATTGCCCAAATTAAGCGTGATCACCATTCAGTTTTGCTCGCACACACACACACACACACACACACACACACACACACACACACACACACACACACACCACACCACACACACACACACACACACACACACACACACACACACACACACACACACATACACACACACACACAAACACACACAGACACACACAAACACACACTCTCTCACTCTCTCTCTCTCTCTCTCTCTCTCTCTCTCTCTCTCTCTCTCTCTCTCTCTCTCTCCTCTCTCTCTCTCTCTCTCTCTCTCTCTCTCTCTCTCTCTCTCTTTTCTCTCTCTCTCTCTCTCTTGCTCTCTGCTCTCTCTCTCTCTCTCTCGCTCTCGCTCTCGCTCTCTCTCTCTCTCTCTCTCTCTCTCTCTCTCTCTCTCTCTCTCTCTCTCTCTCTCTCTCTCTCTCTTCTCTCTCTCTCTCCCTCTCTCTCTCTCTCTCTCTCTCTCTCTCTCTCTCTCTCTCTCTCTCTCTCTCTCTCTCTCTCTCTCTCTCTCTCTCTCTCTCTCTCTCTCTCTCTCTCACTCTCTCTCTCTCTCTCTCTCTCTCTCTCTCTCTCTCTCTCTCTCTCTCTCTCTCTCTCTCTCTCTCTCTCTCTCTTCTCTCTCTCTCTCTCTCTCTCTCTCTCTCTCTCTCTTTTCCACCATAACATTATCGCCTCTTTCCTTCATGGATGACTGAGTTATTGAATCGCAGATCCTAATTTGTAATGCTCTTTAATATAGAGATGCATCTTTCGTCTGATTGCATTTTGGCCGCCGCGGCCTCGTCCCAGGGATTACATTGCCTCACTCCCAGATCATAAATACAATGGAATTACTTTTCGTTACACTATCAGCTAATCAGACTTAATAATTTCCTCTACAGACCAATATTCAATCAATCACTCTATAATCGAAAATATATAATTATATTGCCCGGGAATAAAACGTGCACGTATACATCTTTTGTTAAGTGTTGAAGCTGCTAGTTCACATGGAACGCTAATTAACTCTTCAATTTATGAATATTTATTTTGCAGCTCGTTATTCTTCATCCACAGTGGATTATGAGGCTCTATCTCAGTATGTACAGCTGCCTGCTCTTGTGTGCTACAGGTGTAAGGACATGTGTCCCTCGGTGACCAGTAATGCAAGTGTGCTCGTCGCTGGGATACTGGTGAGCCCCACAAGAGGATGATGAGGAAATGTCCTATTACCCATTCAAGAAATTGCATATTTGAATTCACGACGCTACTTTTCACTTTCTCTACTTGAAATGAAAAATAAACGTGTGAAATGAAAGACTTACTTTCATGCAAACAGTGCCGGAGTGCACAGATAATATATTTAGATTTCTAATTACTAATAAATTAAGCGGCAATACTTAATCAGTCCCACGTCAATTTCATTCTGATTTGAACATAAATAAGTCGAACATCAGAGGATAACTAATTGAATATCTCATAGGGAGAACCATTTAATTGTTTTCAAATTAGGTGAGGATCGACTTGGTTCGCGCCACTATCCGTCCCTCCCATCCAGTCTGATTCACACGCCAGTATTCATTCCCTCAGGTTTTGTTTCCGCAGCAACAATGAAGCTTTCCTCAGAGATTTTTTTCAATCACAATCATTTACCAAATCATCAAACTCTGCGCCTTCTGTGTCTTCAAACACCCAATTAATTAATATATTTTTTTACCGACATTCTTCTATAATTAGTTAAAAGAGATCTGGCTGTGTTACTTAGATCTGAATGACAGCTGGAAACCGACTAACAAAGCCGTCACTTCTACATTATTCGTCTTGTGGTGCCGCTAAACACTAGCATCACCAACTTCCTGAGCTGAGAAGTGTCTAATAGAGAGCCCTGTTCTTCCTTCACACAGGCTCTTCTATGCAGTGTGATACTTCCCTCCATC
>JAXIVD010004975.1:27500-31990 GCA_036785275.1 Cancer borealis | reverse complement strand
CTAATAAGAATCCCACGAGTTGAAACAAGACGTAAATATACAACCATTATCCGTTGTCTATTCCCTCTGTACAATCCCTCCCTCCCCGCCTCCTTTACCACCCTGTTCTCCCTTCCACTTCGGCCCTTTGTGTCTCCCCATTTGCTCCTCCCACCCTTTGTCATCCATTGAGCGGCCTTGTGTTTTTTCGTGTTAATTAAGGAGGCGGCGGACGCGCTAGTTTGTATGAGGTCTGTTGAGGAGCCGCCGAGACGCTTTGTGGTGGAAATGAAACAGGTGATGAAGGGGCGAACGGGCGAAAGAGCGAAGAGGTTGTAGGGGCGAACGGGCGAACGGGCGAAGGTATGGGTGGGAATAGGGGAAGGTGGCGAAAAAGATGTGTTACCAAATGCCTTTCTACCTGTTTATCGATCTATTTATCTACATGTTTATTCGTCTATCTATCTACTTATATATTTGTTTATCCATATCTATCTATCTTTCTATCAATCTGTGTATCTATCTATCTATCTATTTATCACTCTTCTTACACTCCTTTCACTTTTCACATAATAACACACTCCATTCAACAGCAACTTCCGTGTTCTCTGTTGATGGAAGTTGAATATTCTTTTGTATACATATATATTCACTTTTCTTAATACATTACTAGTTTCTTCCTAAAGACATCGGAATAGTTATGTCTATTTTCTAATTTTTACAGTCTTTTTTCAGGCGTGGGTTTCATGTTTTTTATTTTTACATTTTTTTTTCTTGCTTTTTTTTTTTCTTGCTTTTTTTTTTCATATCATCGTCGACCACAACCTTTCATTGTATTGAAAAGAAAATTAGTCTACCTACTTTCTTTCCAATACTTTCTTTTTTCTCTGCTTTTTCTTTTTCTTCCATTTTTTTATTTTGTTTTCTTTTTAACTTTGTTGATTTACGCTTTATTTACGTATTGAATTTTTTTTTATCATTCTTTCTCCCCCTCTCTCTCTCTACTCCATTTTATATAATCCTTCCTTCTTCATCTACTTCCCTTCCATTACTTCCCTTCCGCCATTCCAGCATGCTCACCCCTTCCAGTATACCTTCCTCCCCACACCCTGCCTCCCTCCCTCCCTCCCTTTCACCCTTTCTCCCTTGCGTGTGTTACGGCCCCGAGTGGCTACATGCAAATGATTTATAGCTGGAGAGAGGCAGCCAATACACACACTATACTAGAACACACCAAGCCCGCTCCCCACCACTCTACAATACACACATACCTCATCCTGTGTGTGTGTGTGTGTGTGTGTGTGTGTGTGTGTGTGTGTGTGTGTGTGTGTGTGTGTGTGTGTGTGTGTGTGTGTGTGTGTGGTGTGTGTGTGTGTGTGTGTTGTGTGTGTGGTGTGTGTGTGTGTGTGTGTGTGTGTGTGTGTGTGTGTGTGTTGTGTGTGTGTGTGTGTGTGTGTGTGTGTGTGTGTGTGTGTGTGTGCTTTTCATCGTCTTTTTGTGGCTTTGGTGATATGGATTAGGTATAAGATTTATCATCCAAGGTAATCGATGGCTTTGAAGTCTTTCTTTTACTGTCATTATTATATTTACATAAGTGATTGCATTCTTATTCAATTTTTTCTTCCTGTGATTTTTTTCTTCTCTCGTTAGTTTCTCTTTTCACATCCTTAAATCTTAAATCTTAAATCCCTAAGTTCTCCTGCTGCTGCTGCTGTTGCTGTTCAATCGAGAGCTGCTACTACTACCACTATCATTATAGCCATTATTACTACTACTGTTACTAATTTACTAGTTCCTGAATTACCAATATTATTGCAGTAATTATGATCCTTGCACCTACTTATAAAATAGCAACTACAACAACAATAACTACTACTATTATTACTACTACTACTACTACCACTACAAGAAAATTATGATGGTAATGAGAATGATAATGTTAATGACACTGATGATGATGATTATAAAGAAGAAGAAGAAGAAGAAGAAGAAGAAGAAGAAGAAGAAGAAAAAAAAAAAAAAAGGACCACCACCACCACCACCATTACACAACAAATTACAATAACAACAGACACCCCCACACCAAAAAAAATAAAAATAAAAAAACACCACCATTACCAACAATAATAACAGAAACAGATAAAAAAAACCCTGAAAAATCACAACTATAATATTACTGTGCATAAATTGCTGACCTGACCTCGCTCCCCCATCCCCCTCCTCCTTCCCCCCCTCCTCCTTCACACCTTGCAAGCGCCCCACCCCTGTGACCTCTGTCTGGGCGTGTCGAAGGAAGTGGAAGTCCTCAGCATCCGGGGTCAGGAGACAGGTTAGGAGGGGAAGGAAGGGAAGGGGGGAGGGAAGGGGGCAAAGGGGGGGAGGGGGTAAGGAAGGCACGAGGATCAGAGAGCGTGCGAAGGTGACAAAATGTACCCAGATCAAAGGGTGTGATGTTGGTGTCATTATGAAGAAAGTGATGGCTGAGTGGTGGTGGTGGTGGTGGTGGAGGTGGTGGTGGTGGTGGTGGTTGGTGGAGGTGGAGGTGGTGGTGGTGGTGGTGGTGGTGGTGGTGGAGGTGGTGGTGGTGGTGGTGGTGGTGGTGGTGGCGGTGGTGTGTTATTTCTTTTAATTTATCGATCAATTTGTTTATAATATATCATCTAAGTATTTTCAATTGAGAGAGAGAGAGAGAGAGAGAGAGAGAGAGAGAGAGAGAGAGAGAGAGAGAGAGAGAGAGAGAGAGAGAGAGAGAGAGAGAGAGAGAGAGAGAGAGAGAGAGAGAGAGAGAGAGAGAGAGAAAGAGAGAGAATGTAGCAAGGTAAGATGAAGGTAATTTGTAATTTGTATAATCTCATCATTGTGAGAAGAACATAAGAGAAAGTTGTACATTAACATAATTCACGATAATCATATGACTCTCTCTCTCTCTCTCTCTCTCTCTCTCTCTCTCTCTCTCTCTCTCTCTCTCTCTCTCTCTCTCTCTCTCTCTCTCTCTCTCTCTCTCTCTCTCTCTCTCTCTCTCTCTCTCTCTCGATTGAAACGGAAAAAAAACACCAAATATATGAAAAGACTAAGTGAAATAAAACAACAAAAGGAATAAAGAAAAAAGATGAAAAGATTATCAGTAACAAGAAGAAGAAGAAGAACAACAACAACAACAACAACAACAACAACAACAACAACAATATACACTACCTTCAAAAACCAGTACTTTTACCACTCTCTTTCTCTCTTACTTTAACGGGCAAATCATAAAAAAAAAAGTCTGGATTGGTTGGTGTATTTCCTAAACATTTCGTGGATGAAAGTTTTTTGGCTTCCTCTAATATAAAATGTATACGTCCATTATACAAGCCTTTCCTATTTATTTTTTCTATAATTTTGCCCTTTCCTCGTATGCATAATCTTAATCCTATTTAAATATGTACGAAAAATAAAGGAAGATATGAGTATAAAGTCTAGTCATCCAGTTGATTATCTTTGTTATTAAATTTTACTCTCTTCGATAGCACAATCACCTATAGACATAAAGATACGAGCACGCGCGCACACACACACACACACACACACACACACACACACACACACACACACACACACACACACACACACACACACACACACACACACACACACACACCCGGCTTGACACTCCCGCAGCCCCATGCCAGCTGGGTGCCGCTACCACGCATTGATTCCCAATAAGCGTGACCCACACTTGTCCGACTCACACTGACTCACGCTACACACACACACACACACACACACACACACACACACACACACACACACACACACACACACACACACACACACACACACACACACACACACACACACACACACACACACACACACACACACACACACACACACACACACACACACACACACACACACACACACACACACACACACACCCGCGCGCACACACACACACACACACACACACACACACACACACACACACACACACACACACACACACACACACACACACACACACACACACACACACACACACACACACACACACACACACACACACACACACACACACACACACACACACACACATACAGACACACACATACAATCGTTTCATAGCATGACGGACAATTATTTGCACCCTCCCCCTGACACACACACACACACACACACACACACACACACACACACACACACACACACACACACACACACACACACACACACACACACACACACACACACACACACACACACACACACACACACACACACACACACACACACTTACACACTGCACCAACGATTACCACCAGCCTTTCAGTAGATATCAAATTCACACGTTTGTTGGGTGCAGACTTGTTGACATTCGCTCGTCAGTTCACAATAAGTCTTGGTCTGCGTCAGCGTTTCCACACCCCCTGACGCTTTGTTGACACCCTCTTGACTCCCAGTGGTTCCCTTCTTTGCACAATAACACTCGTTTATTTACGCCTCACCAGTCACCTCGTTCCTATACTGTC
>JAXIVD010004975.1:0-20000 GCA_036785275.1 Cancer borealis | reverse complement strand
ACGAGGCGTCATCATACAAAATCTAAAAACCCTGCGCTACTAACGGGCGTAGGCCGACCATCCAAAAAGCCTCCATCAAGCCTACCAGCGGCACAGCTGCAAGAAATAAAATATAGAAATCAGACTTGTCTCCACTGAAGTGTATGATGTTTTACAGAGGATAATTATCAACTGTTTTATTGTGAAAAAATCGGCAAACAATAAAATAATGAAAGTATCAGGACAATCAAACGACGGAACACATACTACAACAGTGCTGTCACTGCTATTGTCAGTGCAGTGTCCAGGAAAAATAAAATATTATCTTATCAAGGCTCCAAATACGAATTCACTTCACCTTTATATCCTGTGCACGAGTTTCCATGTGTACACGTATATGTGCCGTGGTGTTATGGACGCTGCTAGATAATATACTTATCGTTGACTCAATCATAATCAGAGGCCTCCACCTTATAACACTGTTAAAACACTGTTGTGGCATTACATAGTGTGACATGATAATTTGAGGATTATACTACATATGGAGTTGATTGATAGCAACGGTGCACACGTAGGTGTGTATATATATAACCAGACACATCAGAAGATATGGCCAGTATTCCTGATTCCTCCTCAATCACCGCTTGCCAGACATACCCTTGCTAACCCTCATCTGCCGCACACATCATCAGGTAACGTTGTCACAAGTGTTCCTACTTCAATACTTACAAATGTTATCATTGAAGTCAATTAATCAATAACTTGTTTCAACTACCTCTCACAAATGCTGATCGGGCATTAAATCACTGGATACAATGATCCAAAGATACTTTTCTTTATTAACCGAAGAAAGTTGTTGGTCATTCATTATATAGTGAACGCGATCGTTGTTATTTCCGATGTGTAACAATTTGCATTGATTGACGTTATAATTATTTTGCCATATCCTGGACCAACAATTTAATCGGTTTAGATTAAATGTTTATATATATATATATATATATATATATATATATATATATATATATATATATATATATATATATATATATATATATATATATATATATATGTGTATATATATATATATATATATATATATATATATATATATATATATATATATATATATATATATATACATATATATATATATATATATATATATATATATATATATATATATATATATATATATATATATATATATATGGTAGATGAATGGGTACCTAGGATAACCTGGGAAAGGTACGCTATGGAAAGTCGGATATCACAGTAGCCCTGTGTCCCGGCGTAATGGATTAACTTCCACCACAGGCTCAAAGGCCAATGTGACGGGAGATGAGCGCCCGCAGCTACGGGCAGCTATAGTGTGTGTCCCCACTTTATCCTCTATATAAAGTCTTAACCTTGAGCTCCACATCCGTGAAGGAAACCAGTTGTGTCTTACATTTTTATCAATATGTATTGACAATACAAAATACACTCTAACTTATTTTCCAGCACCACTTTTGAAAATTATAAGGATGAATCGGTGGGCAGGACGCGTGGCCCTGGTGACAGGAGCAGGTTCCGGCATCGGTGCCAGCATTGCACGGAGGCTGGTGACCGAGGGCATGCAGGTCGTGGGCGCCGATCTTATCGTGGACAAAGTACAGGTAACAACACAACTTATTAGTGACAACAACAGTCAGCAATAGCCGATGGTCACTGACTGAGGGAAACGTGAACTAATACCGTAATTCACAGCAACATTGACAATACACAGTGGTTTATTGTTTTTCGGTTTGTATGATTTTTATGACTCGTATCGACGAGTTGACGAGTCTGGCAACTGTCCATTTATTACTGACGAGGCAGATTTTTAAGAATAATGACCATGATAATAACTGAAGTGCAATTATAACTTGATATATAGTTTGTAAGATAACTAAGACAGCAGCCGCCTATAATTATAACATATAATTGCATATACCTATTACCACCCAACACAAACAAGCATGTATACACACACATTGTGCACAGACCCTGGCGGATGAAATCAAGGGTCAGTCGCGACCATTGATCCCCATCAAGTGTGACCTCACCAAGGATGACCAGGTGCTGAGCATGTTCGCGAGGATCAAAAAGAAGTTCGGGGGCGTCGACGTCTGCGTCAATAACGCAGGAATGATTGTTCTCAAGTCACTGTTGGGTGAGTGAGCGTCGCCAACAGCCGCTTTGAGCCAAGGTAGTATCTAAATATAGTTTAGGATGGTATCTAGGAGATCTTGTTCAGCTTGGTGCTGCTGATTCCTCGAAGCAGCCAGATTGACCCACACAGTCATTACATATCAGTTGACTGATAACATCTCAAGTACCATGAGTAAGCTCTTTTCAGCTCTCTGGTAGCCGTTCCTTGCCCTGAGTCCTGAGCCTCCCTCAGGGCCCATCCACTCCTGCCCTTGTGTTCATGACGCTGGTGTCTTGTGTCCCGACAGAGGGGAACCCCGAGGATTGGCGGAAAATGCTGGATCTCAACGTGGTCTCTCTGTGTCTGTGTACGCGGGAAGCCGTGGCATCAATGATGGAACGCGGCGTTGACGACGGACACATCATACACATCAACAAGTGAGATGATCCCTTAAGAATATTAATATGAAATCAATAATTCCTTATTGACCAAAATTATTGCAAATTATTTATTGTTTACTTTCATTTATTCATGTAAAAACCTTATGTAAGCTCTGCTCCGCCGTACCAGCAATATTTTCCTTTACTTCAAACAGTGTGAGCGGCCATCGCATTGGTCTCAAGTCACAGGTGCATTTTTACTCCGGCACCAAGCACATGGTCACCGCTCTCACCGAGGGGCTGCGTCACGAGCTAAGGCAGACTGACACCAACATAAATATATCAGTAAGTTGTGTGTGTGTGTGTGTGTGTGTGTGTGTGTGTGTGTGTGTGTGTGTGTGTGTGTGTGTGTGTGTGTGTGTGTGTGTGTGTGTGTGTGTGTGTGTGTGTGTGTATTACCCGTGGCGCCGGTAGGCTTAATGTTAATGGAGGCCTTAGATGGTCAGCCTCCGCCCGTTAGTAGTGCGGGTTAGATATTTTAAGTGACGCCTCGTTTCATATAGAGAGGCTCATGCTGCCAGCGGAAATTCCTCGCGCATATAACTTTGCAGTCCCGTCGAGGATAGTGTTATGGCAGCATGTAGGTGATCTTAGGTCACTCGGCGGTAGTAGCAAAGAAAAGTGGCCAGCACGTGCCGAGGCTCGTGAGTTGGTATGCCCGACCGCTAACCACTAGGCTGAGTTAGGCCCCTTACACACGGCGCGGGCACGTCTCCGCACGTAAGCGTGAACACACCCGCTTCCACATACCTTTACAGACGACGCGGGTGTAAAAGATCCGCCACCCGCGCGCCCCGCCAGTTTGTGTTGTGCATGCATTGATTATGGATCATAATCGACTTCGTCTCCTTTACCTATTACATTTACACAAGAAAAGGAGACATAGGAGTAAATTATGGATTCGTCCCTTGATTGCAGCAAGGAGTAGGCATTTAACACCCAGAAGTAGTCTTTCCTGAACAAGTGATATCAACTGCTCTGTGTCCATATCAGCATCCATATTGAGTATAATTCCCGATTCTCCGAGGCTGACTGGCGAAAGTTTTGAAATTTTCTAAAGTTTCGCGCGGTCCGGCGACCCCCCGAGATGGCGCGCCACACTCGGCAACGCCGCCTCGAACCTAGGAGAAGGTAAGCAAATGCACGGGCGAATTCCTGGCGATTTGAACGTAACGGACGGAGAATCGGTCATTTTTGGACTTTGCAGCAATTCGCGCAGCCGATTCGCCAATGTGTGATCCTAGCATTACGCTCCTACTCTCCCGTCTCCATATACATACTCTTATCCAATCTAATTTTAATCATTCCTATGCAAAAAATATTTTTTAATCTAACATCGTCCGGCTGAATAACTAAAGTATTTTCTTCACCTTAAAGTCCATCAGTCCCTCCCATGTGACGACAGACTTCATCCTGAACGCTGGAATGAGTAAAGAAGCAACTCGCCAACTATACGAACAGACACCTCACCTACAACCAGACGACATCTCGGACACACTCATCCATATGCTGTCTGCACCACCACACGTACAGGTCAGTTCAAGACTAGTGTTATTCACGTGTGTGCTTGTAAAGATAAGTCAGAAATATTTGGAAAATTTCTGAGTATCTTATCAATCAGTCAATATGTTATTGCCAGGACTGATTTGCACAATGCAAATTTTGCCGACCAGTGTAATTAATCTCTGAATCCATTTATTACAATTTTCAGGCTTTATTTTGCTTGGAGACGGAGATAGTAATGCATTCACAAAATTGTCTCCACAGATCCATCACATCTTGATGCGTGTTACTAAGGAGAACATATAAGGCATCGAGAACACTAGGCAGAACGTGTGGCAGACTGAAGAGCTCACATGCACGCACGCACGCACTCTCACACACACACACACACACACACACACACACACACACACACACACACACACACACACACACACACACACACACACACACACACACACACACACACACACATAGACACACACACACACACACACACACACACACACACACACACACACACACACACACACACACACACACACACACACACACACACATACACACACACGCTCGCCTCACAAGCGAGAGGTCGCGGGCTCGATCCCAGCGCCGGGTAGGAGACATATGGACCAAGTCTCTTATAAGTGTGTGGTCCCTGTTCACCAAACAGTAATGAGGTACCTACCTGATCTCAGATGGGGTTTGTGACCCGCTTTCATGGAGGAGAAAACAAATCTCCCATAAATAAAAATATATACGGCAGTGTCCCTTATCACTGTTCGGGCCGCTGTTAAAACAGTGGTTGTCGGCGCCTTATACGGCAGCCAAAAGGGTGGCCTGTCACCCCGAGTAGCATAGAAATGGGGGGGAAAAAATTCATGGGATACTTGTGTAAAATTTGTCTTTGTGTAAATTTGTCTGTAGATTTTCAGCCTAACCGGCTGCAACTATAAAGTAAATTAAATTAAAATTAAACCGTTTATTATTATTATTATTATTATTATTATTACACACACACACACACACACACACACACACACACACACACACACACACACACACACACACACACACACACACACACACACACACACACACACACACACACACACCTGTCACTTCAAACCAAAACTCTTTTCTCCTCCAAGCCAGTAACACAACCCTAGTGACCTAATTATGTCATGAAACTTCTATATATTATTATTATTATTATGTTCTCTTTTACTCCTATGAGTGTGGTAAGGGTGAAAAGTATTAGTTTTAAATATAATTCAATGTGGTATTCTAAACAAAATAGTCGGTTTTGACAGATTAGTGTAGTAGATACTTAACTTAATTTAATCTAACTAAGTTTAACTTAACCTAATATAATCTACTTTAACCTAATTTTGTAGGCTCCGCCCTCATCACTCCTCCCCTGGTCAGTTACTGAATATAATCAATATCTCCGTAACCAGTGATTATAACGGAAAATTAACAATATATCAGTGCGTTATATATGCATAAGGCACCTCATATAACACACAGGTGAACTATAATAATGATAATACAACCACCACCACCACCACCACCCCGGACATCACACACACACACACACACACACACACACACACACACACACACACACACACACACACACACACACACACACACACACACACACACACACACACACACACACACACACACACACAAATACACATATTACAATCTCCCTTACTGTGTTCCCGTCACTCACCGCTCACCACCACATGCACCAACACCTCCCCTCACGCTCACCAACAGGGCACGGCCGATGGAGTCTTGTAGAAGCGGAATCAAATAAAGTTTCACCATAACAACAGATTAGGCGTTAAGCTACACCATCCAAGTGGCTGTGAGCGGTGAGTGACGGAAACACTGTATAGGGGAGATAGTAATATGTATGTGTGTGTGTGTGTGTGTGTGTGTGTGTGTGTGTGTGTGTGTGTGTGTGTGTGTGTGTGTGTGTGTGTGTGTGTGTGTGTGTGTGTGTGTATGTGCCCGTAGACATTGTTGTATTGTTAGCCGTATACTTGTGTTATGAATTTAACCCATTATCTGGCGCTTGGGCGTAATATATTTATCATATCAAATCACCCACCCACCCCTACGTCCCTTTCTCTCTGAAGCGAGCAGTTTGGGTATGCGGTGTGAGTAGTTTTTAGGGTCATGGTCACCCAGTATGTCTAATTATTACCAAACTGCTTGTTTAATATAGATTACTTAGCATTTAGTCTACATTCATAAAGTTGATAGAAGGAGGAAGGAAGGAAGGAAGGAAGACAGGTATAGATAACTAACATTGTAACTACGTATTAACACTTACATAGCAGCGCTGGTATAACAACAGGTAATTGGTAACAGGTAACGGGAGGTAATCCTCTTCCTAACACACGGTATTAACACTACAAAATATACATGAACGCGCGATGGATGGGCGAGGTGAGGTGAGATGTTGCTGTGGTTTGCAGTGTTCAGATGGATGGAAGTATAACCACACCGTCTTCTCTACCCTCCCCGATACCCCGCTGGCCTCTATCGAGACCTCAAGGCGAGAGTGTATCATTAGGTCTTGGCAGATAGTGAATGTTGGGTTATGTTATTCCTTGAAATAAATAATGTAATCTAACTTTTATTAATGTTTTTTAACGCCAAGCTGTTATGAATGCATTTAGTACAACAGGTTATGTAATAAATCCTTGCTTTGTGATGTTATACTAATAATTTGTTTTATTAGTTATATAGCAACACTGTCAGTCAGTATGCTAGCCTGTACTGGATATACTAGCGAGCGATCACTTTTTCCTTACCAAGCCATTCGTCTCATTATAATTATGGTTTTAATCACTAAATATAACCAGAGTTGATAATTATCAATACGCCAAAACGACAAATCCTATTACTACTGACTCGTGAAGTAAGGCAGAGGAAGGCTGAAAGGTTGGTATGAGACGGCTGCCTGGTGCTTCGAACGTCTGAACAACACGTAATGAGCGAGTGAGTGAGTGAGTGAAGCAGCTGACTCCCTCCCCTCAACAACCCGCTTGGTAACTGCGTGGAGGAGGGGAGAGGAGGAAAGAGATGAAGGGAGAGGAGGGGTAGCAGACAAGACAGCTTGCCACTTCACACATACAATATATATGTCACCACCAATCTATTTATTCGTTAGAAACTATAATGTTGATCTGAATCCTAGAATACATTATGAAGGTTTAGTAACACCAGTATACTTAACAATTATATTAATGGCTTAGGTGATAGCTTATTTTAAACGAGCTGTTGTATGTTTGTGTGTGCGTGTGTGTTTGTTCAGTCTGAGGTACAAGACTTATCAGGCAGTATCCTTCACTCAATGGCTCAGATTGTCTTCGGACGACAGGGCAATGTGTTTTGCAGCAACTACCCAAACTGAAGCGAGCAGTTTCGGAATGCTGGGTGAGTGGTTTTGGTGGGCATGGTCACCCAGCATATCTATTTACTTAATTATTATTATAAGTGTTATTGTTATCATTATCATTATTATCATCATTATTCTAGTGCAATATCCATGTCACTGCGAAGGTCACCTGTGTGTTATATGAGGAGCCTTCTGCATATATAACGCACTGATGTATTGTTTTTTTCCGTTGCAATCACTGGTTACGGAAATATTAATTATGTTCAATAACTGAGTAAGTCATCGTTCGTAAGCGGTTAACGATGTCGTCTGTTGTTCCGAGGCATAGTGAGCCACTGCTTCAGGGGTCCGAACACCAGCTGTTTGGTGACGAGTTGGATAAATTATATATATATATATATATATATATATATATATATATATATATATATATATATATATATATATATATACAATGGGGATGGCAGCAAGCCTCGCACATACTCGTACTTGTAAACTCGAGTATGTGATTATTTCAGTCATGGATACTTTTTCGTTAATGATGTTTTGAGGTTGGGTTTCATGACAGCAGTATGTAGTCAGTTTGATGTTATAACGTGATACTACGTGGACGCTGTAGAAATGTAGGCGACAAACTGTTCCCTTACCAAGCACTTGTTGATGTAAGAGAGGTGTGTAGCAAAATCATTATAACAATATGTATGTACCAATGTATGGTTCGGAATTATATCCTGTTCGTGGACTGGAGACTGTATGCTTTAACTAAATCATAACCAAACAATGTAACAACCTTCACCAATAAGATGACAACGCATAACACCAACACAACCTCGACCTAACACCTGCACGCCACCCACCTCATGGTAGCACCAATGAGCCAATGTGATACTTTTTTTTGCTCGTTATTGTCACCATTTGTCAAACCACCGAGGCCACAGAACACACACACACACACACACACACACACACACACACACACACACACACACACACACACACACACACACACACACACACACACACACACACACACACACACACACAAAAAAAAAAAAAATATATATATATATATATATATATATATATATATATATATATATATATATATATATATAAACCTCCTGCAGGAAATATAACTAACCTTTGATCAGTAACGGGTGTGGTGTAGGGGGAGGGGGCGGGGTGCTGCTGTGGCCCCGAGGTGATGTTTTTCCTGCCAGGGTGGTTGTGACACACACTATTGTACTGCGTACTGCTCAACTACGAACCACATAAACACTTGACTGGGGAAGGTGTCGCGTGGATGAACGTTCGCTCTCTGCCCACATCCGTTTTCTCTTGAATAATGCAACTGACCATGGTTTTAGTAAACTTGTTAGAGTCAATTTTGTGAATCCCTAAATAATCAAAGGTATTATTTGTCTGTTATGGTATGTGTTATTATTATTCTATCATGAAAAAGCTGCTTAGTTGAGGGAGTCACACATGATGGCTTACTACGTGATGGCCGCAACGAGACTCGTGTGAGGTTTCGGTTACATCATCTTTATAAATAATAATTATGCTCTGATATTGTAGAAATACTTATATATATTTCATAAAAGACACAAAAAAACTTAAGATTTTCGTGGATATACTTATGGCAGTACATTTGAATTATAATTCAAGACGAAGTCAGAGTCAACAAGGTGTGAACGCACGATGGTGGTCAGGTAGTCTTGTGTTTACATGTTCAGTGCATAGTGTTGGGACGCCGCGTGGGGCCGGATATTAGTGACGCGTCATTACATTAATTCCAAATACACAATCATAAAAAGATAAGGATATATTAAGGGTTATTGCAATTTTTAAATAAGAGAAAAGGAAAACCGTAAAACATCCTAGGAGACAGAATGATCATAATGAATCAGCCAACACGCCCTTCCTCCTCATGATTTCTTAAGCCTAATCATATTTTATTTCGCAATATGGTCACCATGTACTATTTTCGAATGTATTAACTGATGTATAATGTTAGTGAACGTCATGATATTGCGTTAGGTTGTCAGGTACAGTTGACAAGCTTGTTAGTTGTGGGGAGGATGTAGAAATTGGCTTACGTGTTGTGCTGATATGTTTGACTCCAACATTGAGCCCCAAGCTGCTTCTTGATTAGTTCCTGTCGTTAAGGAAATATTCAGTTAAACTTTAGATTCATATTTTATATTTCATTCTTGACATCATGCACGCTGGGGTGAGTTAATTTTCTTGTGTTAACATACGTGAGTGCGTACCTGTAAGCAACGACCGAGATCAAAAGATTTTTTTTTTTTCATAACACATTTTCGAGCAAAGTAAAGTGTGTTCAGGTGGTTTGGACATATATAAGGAAAGAGTGTGTTGGGGTGGTTTGGACATAGATAACTGAAGGGTGAAACAGATAATGGGATCAGGTGTGAAATGTAGGAGGAAGGCCACGAATAGTATAGAACTATAGATGGACTGTGTGAAAAGAGCATTGAATGAAAGAGGAATGTCTGTGTAGCAACACACACACACACACACACACACACACACACACACACACACACACACACACACACACACACACACACACACACACACACACACACACACTGTGCGCATACAAGGGAGTTAGGCTATGGTGCATGGTACATTAGTGGTAATAATGCAGTGGGTCTTTATCTGTATGTAACCTTTTCAAGCTGCTACCCACATTATGGGATGTTCACACCTTACTTGTGATCCGCCGGAACTAGACATTATCCTCCCATCCTTCACAAACATTTCCCTTGACCAACTCCACATTCGTCTGGGTTGTCCCTTCCGTCACACCAATTCCACGATTCACAAGCCTCATTTGCCACGCCTGCGCGGCATTCATAATGAATTACACCACTACAAGACAACCAGTTTACTTTTTTTTCCGTAGTATTTATCAGTAATACGTAATATGTGTCTTATTCCTTCGTACATAGACACTTCACAAAGCGAACTGTGAACAAGGTAATTAGTTATGAACTAAAATAGAAAATACTATAAGGCTTAGTGAAAATTTTTATTCAGCATGAAACTTTCTGACAGACACGTAGGTGTATATAATATATATATATATATATATATATATATATATATATATATATATATATATATACATATATGCATGTGTGTGTGTGTGTGTGTGTGTGTGTGTGTGTGTGTGTGTGTGTGTGTGTGTGTGTGTGTGTGTGTGTGTGTGTGTGTGTGTTCAAGCTACTCGCCACACCGTAACACTCAAACGATGAAGGTGAGCCTAACGGGTGTGCAATGTTGTTAATTATATTCCCTGGCAGCGTGTACAGTAGTAGGCTGCATCAACCCAAACACAGGTACGGAAGTCACATGGAAGTGTTAGGAAGGTGGAGTTGAGCTTTATTAACGTATCCTCGCCTCGTAAATTCTTCAACCATTACCTGGCTGCTTTATCATGTAAGCTTCATGTCATGGAAATTATACGTTGTCGTTTTGTTCATAAGCTTAAAGCAGAAAGCCACGTGTGAATGTTGTCAGCGTCCAAGAAGAGGGAGTTCGTATTCCGCTGCAGTGTGTTCTGTATGTATAGACGTTTTTTTATGTATGTGTGTGTGTGTGTGTGTGTGTGTGTGTGTGTGTGTGTGTGTGTGTGTGTGTGTGTGTGTGTGTGTATGTGTGTGTGTGTGTGTGTGTGTGTGTGTGTGTGTGTGTGTGTGTGTGTTGGCTTTCTGCACCACTTTATGTATGACGTGACTGAAATCATGGGAGGTGAGGAGAGTGTAAGCTAATGAGACCTTCTCCTCCCTGTCCCCTCACCTCCATCTTCCCTCCTCCGCCCTCTCCCCTTGCCTCGTCCTAGTATTCATTAACAATTACGTTACATTTTCCAACACTTACCTGTGGCAGCCTTACCTGGGTGTCGCAGGTGAGGGTCGCGGCTGATAAGTCGTTGTCACAATGATTACGTGGAGGTGGGAGGTGCCAAGGTGGGGGATAATGAGGTTAATGAATGAGATGGGGATCATTATGTTGTGAATGAGTGAGTTTACTACAATGGCTATACTCTACTACTACTACTACTACTACTACTACTACTACTATTACTACTACTACTACTACTACTACTACTACTATTACTACTACTACTACTACCTCTATTAGCCTACTACTACTACTACTTCTACTGCTACTACTACTACCACTACTACTACTACCACTACTACTACTACCACTACTACTACTACTACTACTACTACTACTACTACTACTACTACTACTACTACTACTACTACTTCTACTACTACTAAACTGTTTATAACAAATGTTTTAATTACACTTTAATAACATAATATTTTAGACTATTGTGAAGATAATACTTTTGGTAGTCAGCTCCTTGTTTTATTTTACTTTTTTTTTTTATTTAGCTGCTATTAAATCTTTATTCTTGTCTTCTTTTCAAGGCCATTCACACTGTGTTTTGGTATGCTGTTTTATGTTGTCTAATACTATGGTTCATATTCATCCTATTGTTTGTCAAGTCAACAACAACAACAACAACAACAACAACAATAACTATTATTATTACTACTACTACTACTACTACTACTACTACTACTACTACTACTACTACTACTACTACTACTACTACTACTACTACTTCTACTACTACTACTACTATCAATATTGCTTTTATTACTACTTCCTCTTCTACTACTATCAATACTATTACTACTACTACTACTACTACTACTAATAATAATAATAATAATAATAATAATAATATTACAACAACTACATCACCACTGCCAAAATCAAGAACAATAACAATAACAGCAAAAATAGCAACAACAACAACAAATACTACTACAGTTACTACTACTACTACAACTACTACTGTTACTGCTTCCTACCATATTTCCATAACAACAATAGCACTATCAATAACCTATTACTAACTAACTAACTAACAACAACAACAACAACAACAAGAACAACAACAACAACAATAACAACAACAACAACAACAACAACAACAACAACAACAACAACAACTACTACTACTACTACTACTACTACTACTACTACTACAACACAACGTGGCGCCGCTGCCGTCACCGCCGTAGTACTCGCGAGCGCGTGTGTGTACGCCTCCACTTAGCTCATTACCTCAAGAAAATGGCCCCTTCATCAGGCCTAATGAAGAAATTTTTCCTAAATTAATAACTGATAAAAAAGAAACTCACTGGGGAGCCGGAAGGAGGAGGAGGAGGAGGAGGAGGAGGAGGAGGAGGAGGAGGAGGAGGAGGAGGAGGGAAAGGAAGGGAGGAAGGGAGTGAGTGAGGCAGTGAGGGAAGGAGGGAGGAGGAAGTGTAGGCAGTGTCGTAACTACAAAATACTGCAGATAGCTCCGTCGACAACCCTAATTAGGCAGTTAAAATATCCACACCCACCTGGCGAGTGACGGGCAAGGTGTTATTGACGCTTCTTTAATCACCTGGGGCGTAAATTACCTGCTCCTCGCCTAGGCCTTCCCGCGCCGTCCTTATTAAGAAAATTATTAATGAGCGACTTAATTAAGAACTGAGGTGGAGGTCGCATGTGAGGGGAACCTTACTCCCTGTGTGCCCTTCATTATGTGTGTGTGTGTGTGTGTGTGTGTGTGTGTGTGTGTGTGTGTGTGTGTGTGTGTGTGTGTGTGTGTGTGTGTGTGTGTATGTGTGTGTGTGTTATATATGAGACAGAGACACAAAGAGTAAAACAGCATTCACATTAAATAATGAACCAACAAGATCCTGTTTCGAACCACCACGTCACTGATTCACAGGAGAAGCGAATCAAACCCGTCCAGTAAAGAACACGATAGATAGTTCCTCCCATTCCATCACTTAAAAATACAGTGTTTCTCGCCTTTACAACTCTCTATGTCCCTGCAACCGTAAGTGTCTGAAGTAATCGTAGAATAGTACACGATTGAATAGGTGATTTGAGGGGATGAGTAATGAATGACCAAGAGGTATTGAGCATGTAGTGAGCAGGGCGAGCATGGGTAGTAGTAGTATATAGTAGTATGGGTAGTATAGTATATATATATTAGTTATAGTATATTCGTGTTGTCAGTACCTGCTTAGCGTTAGATGTTGTGCACTCAGCGTGTTTACTAAGGCAACGGAGTGAGTTTCTTGACATTTGAAAGCGATAGGTTAGCGTGAAAATGTAATGGCATGAATACCTGAATACATTATGGGTGAGAAGCAACGTGTAGCCATTTCAATGCATCGTACGGGATACAAAACAGAAATTACAGTGTTTAGAGGACATAGTGGAAGTAATGGCTCGGTTTTGTATCGATGCGCATTTGATTTCGTCTTTATTTCTGTCTATAGGGATGTCTGTTTTATTTCTGATAATGTTTTCAGTTTGTGTTGTAATTTCTAAGAAGCTAGCGATCACTTCAATCATATGTTCTGCTTATTTTTTCTTATTTAGTTTAGTTCAGAAATGGTGTGTCCTTTCTCTCTTACCATTCTTAAAGCCAATTACACGTCTCATTAGTGTCCTCCTTTCCTCTTTATTTTTATTTTTCACTCACAATGCTACTGACCTTGTACAACTCTTCGATGCCGTGTCAAAATAATGGTTGATTAATATTTTGACTTATGTTTCATTTTACTAAAGTTATGAATGACGCTATGTTGTGTGTAAATTCATATGTTATCACGTACGTACGTTCCACACTACAGATTTGCTTGGTTCCCTAAGGATGTCTGGTGGTTTGTCAGCCCATAGCACCGTGACGTGTTAGCAATAGCCTTCACACCTCATTCCTTCACATCTTTAGTTTTGCAATAAGACATCCGGAATAGGGAACCAGTCACGCCCAGCCCTACACATCACACCTTACCGCTAGTGGGTGTTCACATGCAGGGTTATGCCGGATGCGGTTAACCACTTCGAATACTGCGTTATCCCTTCACAGATGTTATTAAATGCATGGGAATATGAGCACTAGTGGTAGTCGCACGTTTTTACTATAATACATCGAGAAGATTGATTTCACCGCTTTATTTTGTGGGAAAAAATAATATTAGTTCACTCCTAAAAGCACCATTGGAAAATAAACCAACAATGCATCTATAAATATGTGTTTGATGTCTCTTAGATATCATTCTTTTGCAGGTAACCAATATTACTAGTTTTTTAAACAATGAAGTTCATGAATTCTAACAGACCATTAACTTGCAAGGATGACTTAGCAGGCGTGTATTCATCCTATGTTGAGTGGAGGTAATATGATGCAGCTGATGATGTCACTTTAAAAGGAGAATCAGCTGCATCAGTGTAGGTAAAGCATACTAAATGATATGTGGCTCTTCAAGGGTAATAAACACACAGGAATGTTTGCAGAACTGTCCGTCAAATGGATGCTAATAACCAACACTTTCCCTTTTGTTGTCTTATTAATAGAGTAGATAACACCACCGACACAGCCGACCATACGTCAACACAACTGATAACTAGGTCATTCTGTAGTGTGTCTCTTTCCTTGTTGCAGTGAGAAATCTTCTCTCTCTCTCTCTCTCTCTCTCTCTCTCTCTCTCTCTCTCTCTCTCTCTCTCTCTCTCTCTCTCTCTCTCTCTCTCTCTCTCTCTCTCTCTCTCTCTCTCTCTCTCTCTCATTTTGTGTGTGTATGTGTATGTGTGTGTGTGTGTGTGTGTGTGTGTGTGTGTGTGTGTGTGTGTGTGTGTGTGTGTGTGTGTGTGTGTGTGTGTGTGTGTGTGTCTTTAAGCACGTATCACTCAGTTATTTCATTATGTAGCAAAAAAATCACGCCGGGCTGTATAATGATTAGTGTGAACACGCTTTTCCAAGCAGTTAATTTGTTGCCATCCACCTTCATAAACCGTAATTGGGTGTGGAAAGTACACGGTACGGCAGCACAAAACTCGGTTGTTTAATAATTGGTTATTTGTTGTTAACTCATTTTGTGACAGGCGAGTGTAGTGAAGGTCCCGCCACGTGCAGGCATCCCACACTGCCTCACTCTTGTGTGTGTGTGTGTGTGTGTGTGTGTGTGTGTGTGTGTGTGTGTGTGTGTGTGTGTGTGTGTGTGTGTGTGTGTGTGTGTGTGTGTGTGTGTGTGTGTATGTGTGTGTGTGTGTGTGTGTGTGTGTGTGTGTGTGTGTGTGTGTGTGTGTGTGTGTGTGTGTGTGTGTGTGTGTGTGTGTGTGTGTGTGTGTTTCGGTCACTTACATGCACGCAGCATCTTTGCTTTCACTTCTATGAATCAGAAACACACGTTCACTATGATGGGTCTGGGGAATCGGGTCGGGTCGGGACGGGATGGGACGGGACGCCATCCCCATGCTAGTGATGAGAACATTTCAGTTGTCAGTGGAAATTTTATTTTGAGGAGTAAAATCAACAATTTTTTATTAATGACAGGTGTGATTTTCATAATTAGTTAAATGAGCCAAATATTTATTTATTGAAACATTTGAATTTTTTTCAAATTAGCATAATGATAAAATAAACAACATCTCGACTACTGATCGCGTCAGTGTTTTTCAAATGTAAATTTACCACCAATGTGACGTGAGGAGAGTTAAGGCGGTGCACGACTGTTCATACATTACAACACAAGGCTTGTGAAATGGTACAAAACTTAGTTGTAAAAAGCAGCCAGAGTTTCTTTATACGCGCTGTGTTAGGTGCTTCCTGTAACCGGCTAAGACTGAACAATTATTTTGAAATATAATGAAGTTGGTAAACAAGATATTTGTTTTTACTGAAGTTTATGGGCGAGTGTACACTGCGTCACCACTACTGGACATGTCCAGTAACTACGTAAGAAAGAAAAAAAACTCAACAACAGGTTCTCATAGTCAAGAAGCAAATTAGAAGACGAACAAATGTTTTCACTCTTGATAAATTGAAATTCAGGAAAGAGATTAGAAAAAAAATGGTTGACTAACAGAGTAGTAGAATAGTGGAGCAAACTCAGCAAGCATGTAGCAAGTGCAAAGACAGTAGATATTTTTTAAGGAAAAGTTATACACATATATATATATATATATATATATATATATATATATATATATATATATATATATATATATATATATATATATATATATATATATGAAGAAAACAGATGGTAAGTGTTAGGTGTACAGGAGCTGCCTTGAGTAGGTCAACTGGCCTTCTGCAGCCTTCTTATTTTCATATGTTATGTTAACAACTTTTGCTTTATATTCTTTGAGTGAGAAACACTTTCACATCTGTCTGATTTTTTTTTTTAATTATGAGAACATGATGTATATTAACGTCACTTAAAGGCGATGTTTGTTGTGTTTTCTCACAAAATTTGCCAGCATTTCCCTTTACTTAGTCAACTTAATGTTTATTTAACTCATCTCTTGATTCTCTTTTTAAAATGAAGCTGTATTATTAATGCGGTTCGGTAAAAGGTTGAAGTGTTAGTATATCAACATTTGCTGTGGACTTTTCTCCACTATCGTTATTAACCTCAAGGCCTGTTTCTGTGTTTTAATTTGAAGGGTGTTCACTTACCCTCGATTTGGTAAATGTAACACTAAGTAATATCCGCACTCATCCCTACAATTACGTTTTCACTTCAATGTTGAATTTTCATGCTCATTCATTACACATTTGATTCCCCTTCCGTATGTAGAATCCGCGAGCAATGACAGAGTAGTGGAAGGGTTGCTTGATTAAGGATAGTTACAAATATAATAATAATTACTTCATCCCTCCTCCAACAGCCGGTGATGACAGGTGGAGGCACACGCTGAGTGGGAGGGTCACGTGGAGGCTGCCAGGTAAACCATCGAGTCACGTCCTTATGACTGAACCTGATGACAGAACCTCCACTGAGTCCTTAATGTGACCCTCCAGCCAGCACCTCTACACCACCTCTGCTCGCCCTCCACGCCACTACAGTTACAAGGCCAGGTGTCCTCATCGCTGGACTAAAAGGTAAATGGCGCTTATGTACTGGATACTAAGTTACTACCTGAATACTCATAGTGGCGCTACATGTATTGGAACTGTTGTACCGTGATTGTGTCTAATCCACTCGTAAACTGTACCGCCACCTCCTTTTTTCTACGAATAAAATATATATATATATATATATATATATATATATATATATATATATATATATATATATATATATATATATATATATATATATATATATATATATATGGGGGGGAGGGGGAAGTGAAAGGACATGTCAAAGTTTCAGAAATTTGAGATAGATTGACTTTAGTGGTTTGGGGATAAAATATTTTTGTGATGGAAAGGTTTTGAGTCCAAAATCAACACGTACTGGGGACAAAATGGGTTTGGTGCCGAAAATTACTGATGCCCAAATGGTTTGGTGCCGAATTGACTTGGTGCCGAAATAACTTGTGTACCAAACGTTTGAGTACCAAATGACCTTCTCCCAGAGACACTTGCTTGTTATAAGGCAAGGCTATAAATTCACATAAAGGAATGTGGATATCAGTCATTATTACTATTTTTTTTCATTCTCAGTTCTTGATTACACATAGGAAGACATGTATTGCCTTTCAAGATTTCCATCAAGATGCTGGAAATTATATACGAAGAAGACATCTGCGAGTACTGATTACGTTCCCCTTCTATAATGAGGAGTTTGCGATATGCCTTGTACCTAAGAGTGTGCGTTTGCTAGACTACTGTAAATGACACGACAAGGATGTGATTAAACAAATTCAATGTGATGTGATTAAATAGATGCAGTGTGATGTAATTAACGGAAACAAGAGACACAGATAGGAAAGGATGTAGGAATGATGAAGCAATACTGAAAATAAGTCTCAAGGCATAAATCGATGAATGACTGCATGAAACAAAGTTAGAACATATCACTACTTCCCAATTTCTGAAGATAGATGGAGAGGACGAGACTCTCCTTAACTTCTTGAACGATCATTGTTAGCCAAGTCGAGGGTCTTGCCGATTATCTATCTCCTTCCTTATCTATCTCTAAGTCCTCCTTCAAAGGTAATTGTCCTGGTTTTGTGTACAGTACATTTCAAACATTATTAAGAATTATACATTACAGATCGTTGTTTTATCCTTCTAAAGACACAGGCACAGGTAGGGTAGGGTGTGAGGGAAGGGATACACCTCAATAACTTGTTCTGGGCCAAAGACATCAAAGAATCGTCTAACAAAAAGGAATTAATTGTACAAAGTGACCAGCGAGGACACTGGCACACAGGTCACTCCGCCCCACCCCAACCCCCATCCCCCCCCCGCAGCCCGCAGGCATCCACCATAACCTGAAGGGAACACCATTTACGATCAAGAGTGTGGTGATTTCTTGGAAGCAGTTGGGACTTGAAGAAATTTGTGACACCCAGTACTTAGCAGAAAGCTCAATTGTGGTTAAATACTATTGTAAAGACCACTGCAGCCTGGGCGGAGGGAGGGTGAGGATGGGCTCGTCACCAGAACCTAACATTTACAATAATATTTATCTTAATGTGAAGTTGAATGTTGTTGTAGCGATAATTATGGGTGTTTTTTTTTACCCCCGTCAAGTGAAGCGGTGACCTGTTGATCGTCCGTCCCGTGTGTGATCCAGTTGGAAGTTAAATGACAAAATGGTGAAGGTTCAGGATAGGATTGTGATTTTTAGGATTGTAATTTTTTTCTTTTTCTTCTTTTGATATGTTGAAAATTAATGGTGATTATTCTGGGAGGGTAAGTGTGTGTGTGTGTGTGTGTGTGTGTGTGTGTGTGTGTGTGTGTGTGTGTGTGTGTGTGTGTGTGTGTGTGTGCGCGCGCGTGTGTGTGTAAACATGACTCCTCTCCCTCGTGTACTTACAATAACAACGAGCATTAACTTGCACACAATAACTAACACCACCACCACCACCACCACCACCACTATCACGTGAGACCGAACTCCCCGCCGCCACCTGCGTCTCCCTTTACTTAGGCGCTGGTAGGGAGGGTCACTTGTCTTCGGGGGACGGGACGAGAGAGAGGACGTGGAGGTGAAATTTACGACAGGTGAGAGAGAGCCAGGAAGGGGAATAGGGGAAGGCGTGGCTCCATCTAAGGGGATTTATGGCAGTCAATTTTCGGTTATGGTTCTCCTTCTCATATTATTATTATTATTATTATTATTATTATTATCATTATTATTATTATTATTATTATTGTTATTATTATTATTAACGCTTTACTAGGCTATTTTATACGTTGTAGTTATCATATTCACACCAATGTATTATAATAACAGTGGTATTGATTGCAAGAGTGGAAGGGCTCGTTGCAGTAGTAGCAGTAGCAGTAGTAGTAGCAGTAGTAATAGTAGTAGCAGCAGTAGTAGTAATAGCAGTAGTAGCATTAATAGTAGTACGTCGTGCACAAGTATGGAATTTCGTCATAAACAATTCTTCCTCCCTCC
>JAXIVD010004974.1:27500-31993 GCA_036785275.1 Cancer borealis | reverse complement strand
AGCACAGGACAAAATAAGAAAATCTGTCGTTAGCACCCAATCGTTTTCCAGTGGCGGGACCTGAAAGAAATTAGATCCAGATTACACAACAGTTTCCTAGCCACGATAATCACGGCTGTTACGCGGTGCAAACCCTTTCGTGTTCATGGCGAGATAATTCCCTTTGGTGTAAGGTAGATATCACGTAATTTATACATATCACTATTAACTTGTTTTGCGGAAAGACAACATTAGCAAGTGAAAGGGATATCATAGTTCATATCACTCTCTCACTCTCTCTCTCTCTCTCTCTCTCTCTCTCTCTCTCTCTCCTCTCTCTCTCTCTCTCTCTCTCTCTCTCTCTCTCTTTCTCTCGTACCAGTCGTAAATCTTCGACATTATGATCTCATTTTTCCGTCTCCATATCTTCCCTTATTTTATTTTCCTCCATTCCTCTCTACGATAAGGAAAGAGGTAGATATTTCTCTCTTTTATCATCCATCTTCTTATATCTCGCACTTCCTTGCTCTTTTACAATCCAATTTGTATTCATATCCAATTTACGAAACATTTAATTAATATACACTTTTTTTCTCTCATTTTCTAGCAACTTTCTTTGTGCCAATCTTCATTTGCATTACAGGAGACAAAATTCTTAAACATGAGGGAGTTAAGAAAAATAGGTTAAAACAAAAGGAGAAAGGCGTCTAAGGAGGTAAGAGGAGGAGGAGGAGGAGGAGGAGACAGGAGATGAAGGAAGCTGTGAGAGAGGAGAGACAATAGAGAGAGGATGAGTGTGTAGGAGGATGGAGGAAAAGAAGAGAGGCAAAAAAAGGAGAGATCACAGGTATTATGAAAGTGGAAAAAAAGGAAACACAAGATTCAGGACCAAAAAAAAAGAAAGAAAGAATGAATGAATGGAAGAAGAAAAACAGGAGGAAGAAAGAAAAAATTATATAAATGAAACAGAAATAGCAATAAATTATAAACACTTGTGGAAAGGAAGAGAGACAGCAAAAAAATATATATAAAGTGTAAGAAAAATTGGCGCAGGAGGAGGAGGAGGAGGAGGAGGAGGAGGAGGAGGAGGAGGAGGAGGAGAGGAGGAGGAGGAGGAGGAGGAGAGAAAAATGTGGAAGGAGGAAAAGAAGCATCTACGAAAGGAGAGAAGGAAACAAAAGGAAGGAAGAAAGAATGGAGAGAGGTGATATTGCACGAGGGGTTCCAACATCTCTCTCTTTTAGAAACAACTTGACCGGCTCACTCTCTCTAATTCACCCGAGAGAGAGAGAGAGGAGAGAGAGAGAGAGAGAGAGAGAGAGAGAGAGAGAGAGAGAGAGAGAGGAGAGAGAGAGAGAGAGAGAGATTCAGTATACACTCGTACAAAGAGGGTGGTCATTAAAAAAGTTTGCCTCGCTCATGGAGTTAGCTACTGAAAGGTTCATGAAATCCGACCAACATTACAGCTCTCTCACTCGACTATTCCGGATAAAAAAAAATATATACTCTCTCTCTCTCTCTCTCTCTCTCTCTCTCTCTCTCTCTCTCTCTCTCTCTCTCTCTCTCTCTCTCTCTCATTGTTTACTTTTTCAATGCTAAAATAAAAGAAAAGCTACACAAAATTCGGAAAATCATTACACACAATATATTTTTCAGCTAAAAAAAAGTTAATAAATCGTAGATATTGGAATAGACAAAAGGAGAGAAGGCTAAAAGGAAGGAGGGGAAAAATAGAGAGAGAGAAAAGAAGAGAAGGATGGAGGAGAGGAAAGAGTATGTTTGAGGTAATGTTAGTGGGAGGAGGAGGAGGAGGAAGAAGAAGAAGAAGAGGAAAAGGTTATAGAAAAGAAAGGAAAGAGGAAATAAAGAGGAGAGGTGTGTTGAGGAGGAGGAGGAGGAGGGAGAGGAGGAGGAGGAGGAGGAGGAGGAGGAGGAGGAGGAGGAGGAGGAGGAGAGGAGAGGAGAAGGTGAAGGGGGGGCGAACGCAAGAAACATAGTGGACGAGGGTAAAAACGAAGGGCAATGAAGGTGAAATATTTGCTGCCACAAACAAGTGAAGGCAGAGAGAGGCGGAGGCGCAGCAGAACGAAAAGGAAAAGCATTACGAAGATGAAAAAGAAAAGAATAATGGATAATAGAATAGAAAGAAAAGAAAAAAAAGAAAAAAAGAAGAGAATTATCATCGTATTAATAAAGACCAGACAACCTTTAGAAAAAATTAGATAAATAAGAATGAAAATTTGAGAAAACGTGGAAGAGGAGAGAGAAAAATAAATAAGACTACCTATTTCTCTCCTAGTTTTCTCTTACACTTTGGCATTTTCATTTCATTTAAACTGAATTCTCAAGACGATCAAAACAGATACCCGAGCCAGAGTACCATGTTGTCGTCCTCCTTTCCAACGACACTCGCAACAGAAGGAGGAAACAAAACAAAAGAATAAAACAGAAGAAGAGAAAGCGGAAGCAGAAGAAGACCAATAGAAACGGCAGGAAGAAAATAAAAAAAAGAAAGAAGAAAAGGGAAAAAACAAATTGATCTAACGTACGATGGGAAAGCGTCAGAAAGTAAGGAAGAAAAGGCGAGGAGAAGAAGAAGTAAATCCACCTAAAAAGAGTAACAGATGATGGGAAGAAAGAAACGGTGAAAACTTTAAAGATGGATGGAAGAAGCGAGGAAATTTGATGCGAAACTGATGAAAGAATGTGAAAAAGTGGGAGGAGGAGGAGGAGGAGGAGGAGGAGGAGGAGGAGGAGGAGGAGGAGGAGGAGGAGGAGGAGGAGGAGGAGAAGAAGAAGAACTTATATGCAGGTCTTCTCTTCAACATAAAAATGGCATAAGTCCCAAGAGTCGAAATTCTGACACCTAGACTTGAGATATTTGAGGAATTTCGTGCGAGAGAGAGAGAGAGAGAGAGAGAGAGAGAGAGAGAGAGAGAGAGAGAGAGAGAGAGAGAGAGAGAGAGAGGAGACGAGAGAGAGAGAGAGAGAGAGAGAGAGAGAGAGAGAGAGCCCAATAGAATCCCATCTCTTCCCATACAAGAGGGTTAGATTACCTTCCTTCTTCGTGTTTACCTCCGGGTGTATCGAACATTTTTTTCCCTCTATCTTTATAACGATCACGTTCCGTCGTTTACATTACTTGCCTCGGGTAAGAAACATCCTCTCCTCTTCCTCTTCTCTTCCTCTTCCATCCCTTCCTCCTCTTTTTGTCCTCTTATTGCTTTCCTTCCTCCTCCTTTACAGCCACTTGCCTCCTCCTCCTCCCTCCTCCTCCTCCAATATCAACACAAGGAATACCCATAAGTTCAAATATAGAATCAGTGGTCAGGTAACAAATCAACCTTGACTTACCTGTAAATATCTCACCTGTCTAGTAGCTCAGGTAAAATAAAACACTCCACATCATTAAACAGAGCATCAAAAAACCTAATTTCCTGAGCCAAATAAACACATCAACGAATTTTAAGTATACACACACAGCACATAAACATTTACTCTCCTCTTCGTCAAATATTTCATCTCCTGTTCAGCTTGTGTGACGTTAATGGGCGAGGCAGTAATTCCCGGCCACCAATGAGTCGTAACAATTAGCTGTAACCAGGCGAGTAATGACAGGCAGCGGTATTTAACGCGCGGGAAGGGAAGGATGTGTCACTGCTTTACATTATTATTTCCACAGGACGCACACGGACGGGAAAAAAAGAAAGAGGGAAAAAAATGTGTATGTGTATGTGTATGTGTGTGTTGTGTGTGTGTGTGTGTGTGTGTGTGTGTGTGTGTGTGTGTGGTGTGTGTGGTAATGACAGGTGAGTAAGTCAGTCAGGAGTAATTAGTAGACTGGCCTAGGTTGAGTGTGAATGGTCGAACTTCGGTGGTCACAGGTGTTTCTAATTACGAAGCATATTTTAGGTTACGTGTGTGTGTGTGTGTGTGGTGTGTATGTGGTAGTGTGTGTGTGTGTGTGTGTGTGTGTGTGTGTGGTGTGTGTGTGTGTGTGTGCTCCATTCCCTTGCCCTGACTTTTCTCTCTCTTCTCCCTTTGTCCTATCTCCTCTCTCACACACTAACCCTCCATCTCTTCACCTAACCCTTTCATCGCTCCTTCCTTTAACTTCTCCATCCTTCATCTTGCTTCTATTCTCCCTTTCTTCCTCTCCATTCGTTCAATGTCATGCCTTTCCCTCGCTTCAATTCCTTATTCCTTTACCATTATTCCTCCACCATTTACCACCATAAACACTACCTTCCTTCCTTTATTCCCCTTCCTCCTTCCACATTCCCTCAAATCTCTAGCCTCCACAAACAACTATTATTCCCTTCCACCTTTCCTCCACTTTTCTCTTCTGCTTCACCCACATCCTTACCTAACATCCCTTTACCCCACAGCACACTCATCCCCCCTTCCCTTACACCATCCCCAGGAGCTCTCATTGAGTCTAGAGCCTTGGGCATTGGCAGACACTGAGAAGAGCACCATCACATTCATTACAACCTTTCTCAGGCATCTTCAGA
>JAXIVD010004974.1:12500-22500 GCA_036785275.1 Cancer borealis | reverse complement strand
AGGATAAACGGTACTACACACACAGTCCCGCTTGAGTGAAGAGAGTGAGAAAGAAAGTGAGGTTGGCGCCTTGGGAATATACATAAAATATCCCATTTAAAAATAGTGAAGGTGTAGACTATGATTAAATAATGTGTATATTGATGCCACAAGTCTGCATCCGGTGATATTGTATCTGAAGCGAAGGAGAATTATTTATCAATGCGTCTGGGTTGCAAATATGGCACTATAATCAAATATATACTCGCGTAATAAGCTTTATATTTCACGGCTCGTTTGGCAAATTTGGCGCGAAAAAATGTAAATGATGTTTCTTATGAATTCGAGTTATGTAAGAGGATTGCGGTGCGCTGAGGAGAAGGAAGAAATTCACCGTCTTTATAATTTACTTACAAACTCACTAATTTCCTGTTATTCTTCCTTATCTAGACGGAGGAGTCTCATGATAAATCTAAGGAAACAAATTGAAGTGAAAGTTTACCATACGAGGATTTTTAAATTATAGGAAGATTTAAAAAGAAATAAAGAAAAAAACACTTGAAAAGGATTGATATCACCCACAAATCAACACCAACAGCTAGTGAATAAAATAGAAAAAATAACTCAGTCACCACTTATTCACCCTAATCCACTGAGCTCGCTGCCTGTTACTCCTCCTCCCCCCACCACCACCATCACCATCACCACCACCACCACCACCACCACCACAACAACCTCCCCCGTCACCCCCGTACTCTGGAACACCCACGAGACCGATTACATTACAGGAGAACACTTTTAGAATAGTAAATAAATGTTCTCCTTCAATTCTACCATCTTGACGGTAAAGTTATTTGGTTAGTTGACTTTTATTCACACGATTCTATTTTAAGCTTTTCTTTCCAAGGTGTTAAAAGTATGGAGTTTTAATATAAATAGAGACAGGATTTTTTTTCTTTATAATCCTCTTTTTCCCGCTCTTTTTTTAATGTTTTGGTGTTACTGGTGTACAACTTTTATTTCAATGCAAGTGTTTTTTTCTCCTCAACACAAACTGCTAAATCCATGTTAAAAAAAAAAAAAGTATGCAATATTTATTACGAAATATATCTACATCTACTCTTCTTATTATTATTCCACATTTTCATCCCCGTCATCATCTCTTTCACTATTAACATCATCCATCTACTCCTCCTCCACTCCTAACCTATCATTCTTACTCTTTGCGGTAGATATCACCACAAATCCATACTTCATCACTCTACTCCTCCGTCATCCGTCTGTGACTGTGATCAGGGCAATGGACATACATCCCTATCCTGTCCCTACCTACCCCTACCCTCCGCCCTAACTACCTCCGTAACGATTTAGCAGAAAGAGCCAAATATATCATCCAAGTGAGGACCAGCAGGAAATAATGCCTAACACACCGAGTGATTTGGGTAACTAGAAAGAGGGAAAGTTGATGTGACGATGTGAAATATCTCTCTTTTTTCTTGTTTTTTATCTCCTTTCTACTTTGTTGTGTGTATGAATGTCTTCCATGTTAGTGTTTCCAAAATAGTTAAGATTAAGTGTGTGTATGTGTGTGTGTGTGTGTGTGAGAGAGAGAGAGAGAGAGAGAGAGAGAGAGAGAGAGAGAGAGAGAGAGAGAGAGAGAGAGAGAGAGAGAGAGATCTGGGCGGGGCATAAGGGAAAACTCCGCCATAAAAACTCCATAACAACATCACATTGCAATAAAAGAAGAAATATAATAGACACAAGTCCTTATAGGGTCATATCAAGATGGTTCAGCACACACACACACACACACACACACACACACACACACACACACATACACACACACACACACACACACACACATACTCATTACAAATAATACAATCCCAATCTTCTCTTGTTGTATACCACTATCACCCAGATGCCTTCTCCTCCTCCTCTTCCTCTTCCTCTTCCTCTTCCACTTCCTCCTCCTCCTCCTCCTCTTCCTCTTCCTCTTCCTCTTCCACTTCCTCCTCCTCCTCCTCCTCCTCCTCCAACAAGACTTCGTTCTCCAATCAGGTAATCTTCCCTCGTCCTCCAGATAGCCCGGCCTCCAGATCATCCACACAAACTTTGGAGGCCAGCTTGTAACACGAAAAACTAACTTATAATGGAGTTAGGACCGAGGAAGAGAGGAGGAGAGGAGGAGAGGTGAGGAGGGGAGGCGAAGGGGGAGGAGGATGAGGAGGGGGAGGGAAAGAAAGCGTGACTTGCGGAAGTAAGAGAAAGGAAGAGACAAAAGTTGCGGGCAGTGTCGAGAGAGAAAGAAAGAGAGAGAAAGAAGGGAAAAAAAATAAACAGAGGAAGTACAGAGACAAGACCACTAACTTTCTTTTTACAATTGGATGGTTTCTGGTTATCGTGTCATTGTTTTGTGGTATTGTGGTGTTATTTTCTTTATTACTTATTTATTATTATTGCATGGATCTCTCTCTCTCTCTCTCTCTCTCTCTCTCTCTCTCTCTCTCTCTCTCTCTCTCTCTCTCTCTCTCTCTCTCTCTCTCTCTCTCTCTCTCTCTCTCTCTCTCTCTCTCTCTATTGGCGTGCTCACTGGTAATGTAGAACTGCCGCTATTCATCACTTGTATGTAAATATTTCCACTCCTATTTTTCACTTCACCCACCATGCACAATGCAGATTAATTAATATACAAATACCTCAACCTGACCTCTCACTCACCTCTTTCTATAACGCAAGCTTTACAAACTCACTATAGTCTTTTATTTTAATTTACGCAATATACGTTCCTTTGTGATAATAAATATATAGAGAATAATAATCTTGTAAAATCTAGAAAAAAAAGAAAAAAAACTTTCTTCCCTCCCAGATTTTCCCCCAAGGCCATACATAATAATCTCGATGTTTTTGCCTTTAGTCAGGTCGAAAATAAAATTCTTATCATGGGGAGTGGAAGGAAGGAGGAACCAGGAACGGGGGGAAAGAGAGGGGGTGTAGGAGGTAAAATTAGAACCAGGTAGAGGGCCACCTGACACATGAAGAGGAGGAGGAGGAGGAGGAGGAGGAGGAGGAGGAGGAGGAGGAGGAGGAGGAGGAGGAGGAGGAGGAGGAGGAGGAGGAGAAGGGGGTGAGGAAGGGAGGGGAACTCGATAAGGACAAGAAATTTAGGAAAGAAAAGGAGGGAGGGAGGGAAAGGAAGATAGGGTAATGTAACAGACGTGACGATCAATAAAATGGTATCTCAAGGAAATGATTGGAAAGTTTTAACATGTATACCACGAGAGACAGAGAGAGTGAGAGAGAGAAAAAAAAAAGAGAGGATTGAGAAATATGCATATACATGTAAATAAAACATCAAAAATAAATGAGAATCAGTAAGAGAAATGAGGAAATATATCAGAAGAAAAAAAAACATTACCGAAGGAAGCCAAGGTGAGTGTTACAGAGGACGTCATGAGCGAGACAACAAAGAAAAAATAAACTCACCAACAAATATAAACATGTACGCTTAAGTTCAGTCCTTGGCATTTCTATTCCGTAAAACTCTGGCCAGACAAGCAAGGACAGCATTAATCACCAACAACATCAACAGCAACAGGAGAAAGGCCCGGTACTGCCCTTCATTCTTTGGCTTCGTGAGGGCCGCCGCCATATTGGACTGTATCGCCTTTATCTTTACTTTGTCTGTTTTGCTTCGCGTCAAGAAGATACACTGGACAGGGTCTTCAGGGAGGAGACATTGGCATAAAGAACGCATGAGAACCCTAACACGGTCCTCAACATGCTCCTTCGCCTTAATCGCGTCCTCAGCGATGACTGCCAGTTCTTGCACTAACAGGAGGATTTCTTGCTCTGTTGACATACCTGGGGGTTTCTCGGACTCTTGGTCATGCATGGGTGTTGTATCGCTGCTTGGGGGATGCTTGGAGTGGGTAGAATCACTGCGGATATAGTTGCGGCGGGTGTGTCTGGGGTGGGAATGGTTGGTAGAGCTATGATTAAAGCGAGTATGGTAGACAGGATCATGGTTGTTGAGGATATGGTTGTCGAGGGTATGGTTGGTTGGTTTGTCTGGGTATGGATCGGCATCAGGAATATCGTCATCAGGCTGCTGGACGTGGGAATGCCTTGGGTGACGGTGTCTGGTGGCGGCGTGATGCTTGGCCTTGAGATGCTGGCTGAGGGGAGGCTTGGGTAGATGCACCTCAGTCTGCAGCACGTTCAGGATGGCATAGGATTTGTTGGTGTGACACTGGTGCTTCCTGGCGTCCACGCACACCCACGCCACCACACACACCATAAACACGTAACGAGGAGGAAACATTTATATATGTCTCACTTATTTTCTTGTCCATTTATCGCGTCTTCAATCACACCTCAGGAAACATCAAAAAATTCCTGTTTACACGCAAGTCTATCCTATCCTCACAGCCAACCAAGGAAGACTGTTAGGTAAATAAGTCAATATAAAAATAACATGAAGGCGATTATTCTTTGCTCTGATAAATCCTCGGGGTATTGAAGGTAAATGTGCTGTGGAGGCAAGAGGTGTTGGAACCATTAGACCGGTGTGGGAGAGGTGATGAAAGGAGGGTGTTATAGGAAGCGGATAGAAATTGGGCAAGGGATGTTATACGAAGGGGCAATGGGGGAGAAGAGAGTAATGTTGCAGGGGAAGGACGCAAGGGAGGGGAATAGCATGAGGGGAATAGCATACGAGAACTGAGGGGAAAGGAAGATGATAAAGAATTGATAATGAGATAAAAGGAGAAAGGGAATGTTATAGAAAATGAGAGGATGTGAGTGTTTTATAAGAAGGCTAAGGTGTGAAAAAGAGTTATAGGAGAGAAGTGAAAGGCAGAAAGAGGAAAGGGATGTGAGGTTAGAAAGGGTCAGAGTGTGATGGGGGGGGGAAGGGGCAGGAGAGGCGATGGCAGTGTGTGACGCGACGCGATACAAACATTAACAGAGCCAGGAATGGGAAAACATTTGGCTTGTACTGTACCCAATGTAGCAAAGTTGACCCCCTCTCCCCCACACGCACACACAAACACACGCACACGCGCACACACACACACACACACACACACACACACACACACACACACACACACACACACACACACACACACACACACACACACACACACTCAATGGATAAATAAAATAAATAAAACAATAGTAAGAAAAAAGTCACCGTCACACACAAAAAAAAGTTACTCCCGTTGATGAAAAAGACAAATTGAAAAGTAAAAATTTGAAAGATGTAAACAAAGGCAAAGGGAAGCACTAAAAAATTAAGAATGCAGACAGGGACAAGGTGGAGGAGGAGGAGGAGGAGGAGGAGGAGGAAGGTCGAGGAGTGGAAGGGAGCAGAGCCAGTGTGGGGGGTTGGTTGGGAGAAGGAATATCACCACTAAGAGTAAAGAAGAGCAGGAAAAGAAGAAAAAATAAAGTGGACGTGAGATGACAGGGATCGATGAGGGGGAGGACAGGAAGAGTGATGACTTAGGCTCAAAGGACGGGAGGAAAGAGCGAAAGCCAAAACAAAAAAAAAGAGAAAACGAAAAGGAAAAAAAAAAACTAGATATAAAAAGAAGTACATATAAAAGAACAAAATAATAAAAATAAATAAATAAACAGATAAACACAAATACATAATTAAAAATGGTGGTGTACAATACAGTAAGGGATGAAAATTAACTAAAAAAGAATGATTAAAGAAATAAAATGCTCTCTGGATATACAAAATGAGGGACTGAAAAAGAGAGGAAAAAACGGGGTTGAATATCATATTACGAGTGTGAGACTGAAGAGAAGGAAGAGGAGGAGGAGGAGGAGGAGGAGGAGGAAGAGGAGGAGAAGGAGGAGGAGAAAGAGAAAAATTGAGGCTGAATAACCAACACCACAACCACAATAACACCACCAATTTTCTTCACTTCCTCTAATAATACTTCCACCACTACTAACTTATCATTTTTACAACTGCCACTTACAACATTACAACCACCACGTTCCTAACCACTCTACCACCACCTACCACTCATTCTTAACTACCTTCACTACTACTCATCCACATTTCTTCCACTAACTCGACCAACTACTGTAATCAATTCTACCACAGACATATGTACCAACTCCCCTAATACCAATTATACTTTTTCTTTCATCACCACCACCACTACCACTACTTCCATCTCTACACCAGCCCATTCCACAGAGCAGCTGCGATAAATTACTATGACAACAGCAATATAACGCGACACCATACATAATTCCACACAGCCGTCGTCTCCTCCTCCCCCTCCTCCTCCTCCTCTCTCCATCCTCCTCCTTGCCTCTCTACACGACAAACTTTCGTTCACAGTTGCGAGAAATTGGCGTGGTTGTCAAGGTAATTTCCAGTGGCAGTGCTTACAGTTTAGGTGGCAATAACTGGCGGATTGGGAGGGGGAGGTAAGTGATGTGCTCTCCCCATCCCTCTCTCCCTCCCTCCTTCCTTCCCTTCCTTGCTTGCATCATTCCCTTTTCTCCTTTTTTTTTCTCTCTTTATTTTTATTTACACTTTCCGTTCCCTTAATGTCTATCACTTTCACTCACCTCTCACGTTTACACTTTTACCATTTACAACTAACTTTCCCCTTACTATGTTTTACACTTTTACACTCACAGAATCATCTCATTTTCACCTTCCCTCCTTCCCTCCCTTCACTGTGGAAATATCTCTTGTGTATAGTTTTTATTCCTCTTCACACGCCTACAGCCTTTACTTTATTACAGTTTACCACCTTTATTATTTACCACACACCTGCTTAACACCTTTTACAGCCATTCTACATTACTGCAACGATATTTATTCCATTTTATTATCACCACAAAAGATGATGATGAACTAACTCCCGTCTTCTTCGTCTTCTTTCTTCCTCCTACCACCACCACCACCACCACCACCACCACCACCACCACCACCACCACCACCACCACCACCACCACCACCACCATCACCACCACCACCATCACCACCACCACCAACACATCATCATCTGTGCTCGTCACGCACACACAAGGGGAAGATATTTTTTTTATATTGTGAGAGAACCAAGTCACTCAGAATAAATATCAATCAAACGGGAAGAATACAAGACTGGAAAGAATATTTTACTCGTTGGAAAAAGAAAAAAAAAGAAAATAAACACAGACACAGACAGACAGACAGACAGACAGACACTAGTAAACGCATTATCTGGCAATCACAAAACACATCAAAGCCATGAAGGATAGAAAGGACGTGGATTAACCAGCACACTCATCATCACCACCACCACCACCACCACCACCACCACCATCACCACCCTCTCGTTCGTCAACATTATGCACAGATAAAATAAAAAATCCTTCCCAATGGCACTAAATATTCATCAAATGCGTGAAAACACAAAACACGGGATGGACAAAAAATAAAAATAAAAAAAAGTTCTCACAAAATCATTTTCTAACCGTATTCATAATTTTACGACCAATCTCATTTTGGTGCGGCTCGTCTTTTTCCTTTTTTTTCGTCTGTTTTTTTTTTTCTCTCCTTCTCGTCCTCGTCTTTCCAATCCTGTTTCTTCCATTACATTCCGATCACGATTTCCATAAACATGAGAGAGAAAGAGAAAGAGAAAGAGAGAGAGAGAAAAAAAAAAAAAGAAACAGACACTCACACAAAGAAAGAAAATGCCACAAGACACGAGAAAGACGATGTATATAACTCCAAAAAGACGAAAAAGGGGAAAAAAAATGTAGGGTCGCCCTCTACTTTCCTCCCTAACTACCTAAAACTGGATTACCTCTCGCCTGGGCCCAATTAACTCCTCCTACCTGGGGGTGACAGAGAACACCTGGAAAAGAAGGGAACACTCCTCTCACTCTAACTCTCTTATTCTCTTTTTTTTTTCTCTCTCTCTTTCTCTCTCTCTCTCTCTCTAAGCCACTTTCTAGTCTCCATTTCCATTCCAAGTCCCATATCTTTTTTCTCTCTTCAACTAACCCTCTCCTTCTTCCTCCTCTCTTTCCCAACCTTCTCCTCCTCCTTCCCTCCCTCTCCTTCTCTTTCCAACCCTCCTCCTTTCTTTCCCATCCTTTCCTCCTTCCCTTCCCTCCATTCATCACTCCTTCCCTTTCCTCACCAGTGTAGGGAAGATGCTCAGCACGTTCCCGCCACACAAACATATTTTAACACTCTGTCAGAAAGTTCGTATTTCAGAAAGTAACGTCCCGGCTGCCTTAACTTGTGTCTAAGGGAAGAAGAGTGAGGCAAGGAGAGGCTGGGAAACTTTAGGAGAAATGGTAGAGAAGGAAGGAAGTAGGGAGGTGGAGAGAATGATGGGTAGAGAAGATTTGATGGTATTATGTGGCGGGCCCCTAATTTAATATAATAAACCGTAGGAACACAACATATGTGATGAGGAGGAACACAATTGAGGAAGTGATGTAGAAGAGAGAAAGGGAGAGAACGAGAGGAGAGAAGAGCTAACAAGAATTCATCAATGCAATAAATATAAGACGTATAAGGTAAACAAAATAATTGAGCTAAACCATCATACGTTAACAAAAAATAATAAGAATGAAAGAAAAAAGAAAAAGTAGACGTTAATTAATCCAACAAAATCCTTCCCTCCTTCCCCCAACACACACTCACACTATTAGAAACAAAACTCGTGCCACCAAATACGGAAACAAAAGAAATGGTCACAACAAGAGTAACCTCCTCCCTCACTACTTGTATCGAAGGGGAGTGAGGTAAGAAAGGGAGTCGTGTAGGAGGGGAGGGGAGAAGGGCGAAGGAAGGAGGACATGGAGGGTACAAGTGGGTCAAGATGACACTCGTACTGAAGGGGCGGGGAAGAGAGGGGAGTGTGTGAGGGGAAAGGGAGGAGAGAAATAGGTAGGGAAGGGAGAGGAAGGGAGACAGGGTGACCGAGATGGAGAAAGAGAATGATATAGTAGAAAGTAAAGGTTTAGTTAGGCAATACAAACCACGTGTGTATATATTTATAGATATATAGGTAGCAAGATTACTATTATTATTACTATATAAAAGTTACGATCGTTATTATTGTTATCATTCTTGTAATTAGTGATGAAACCTGCCACTCACGCGGCGTCAAATCAACACACTAGCATCACACATCATGACAGTAACATCAGAACGTCAAAACAAAACTCCATTTATATTTGGTCTTAAAAAAAATAATATATCTGGCAGCCGAATCGCATGGTTGTAATAACACGTCAAGCTGTTCTGTCATCACATTAGTTACATCTCCTTCAATGATAAAAAAAATAAAATAAAGGAGAACGAATAGAAATAAAAAACACATAGATATATTTTCCCACATATAACGTGTAATGTTTTTTTTTCTTTTTATTTCTTTGGTAAATACACGAGCCGCTCTGATGTTTATAAAATCATCACATTATCAAAGTAAAAAAACTGGAACTGCATTGCGAAAACTTTACACGGTGTTAGCTGTTCTCTATTCTTTACAATCCTGTCGCATCAAAACTAATTCATAAAAGTATATTCATCATACAAAAAAAATAAATAAAACGCACACAAACAAACGAAAAAAAAAATAACGCCAATATTCATTTCATTACCTTTATTCTACTTTTTTTTGCTCCATTGAGTTAAATATTTACTTTATCTATCCGCAGGTATACATAATTTTCTGGTTACAATTCAGGGTATTTAGTTAGAGGTTTTGTTAGCCAATGAAGTGCCAGGCATGAATATTAACGTGGGATGATCAGCATTATAAGTAGAATGTTGTGTTGGAACAAAGACGAGAGTAGGGACGCTGCGGCAAGGGGGTGCATCCTACCTCTATTAAACACATAGGCACACGCACACGCACATACACACACACACACACACACACACACACACACACACACACACACACACACACACACACACACACACATAATGTGATTTTTTTTTTTCTCTCTCTCTCTCTCTCTCTCTCTCTCT
>JAXIVD010004974.1:7500-10000 GCA_036785275.1 Cancer borealis | reverse complement strand
GAAAGAAAGGAAGAAAGGGAGGGACGAAGGAGATTATAGATGGAAGGGGAAAGAGGGAGGAAGGGAGGAAAGGCCCTGACCTTACCAAACTTGGCCTAACCTAACTGTATCTCTCTCTCTCTCTCTCTCTCTCTCTCTCTCTCTCTCTCTCTCTCTCTCTCTCTCTCTCTCTCTCTCTCTCTCTCTCTCTCTCTCTCTCTCTCTCTCTTCTCGTAGATCACAATTATTCATTTTCGGAAACAAGTGACCATCGGTAAGGCCTTTAATAATAATAATCAGACCCAATAAATCAACACTCTCGGTGCTTAATACACACTGCAACACTTCACTTCGTCCTCTAAACCTCCTTCAACATCCACATCCAACTCACATCTCATTCTTAACATAATCTTGAAACATTTATCCACTAATCTCTCCCATTCCTCTAACCCCAACGGTCCCCCCAAACGCCCCCAAAATACTCCCCCCTAAAAAAAAGAAGAAATTCCATCAACAGGTATATCTCTCACACACTCTCTTGCTGCCTCTCTCTCTTTCCCTCAACTCACTCCCTTTCTCTCTCTCTCCTCTTTCCCTTTCTCTCCCTGCTCCAAAGGTTCTCTCCCTCTCCTCCCTTCCCTTCCTGCCCCCCTCTGCCCTCCCTCTCCCCCCATCGTACAGCGCGCCCCCTCACCGGCTTCACGTCACACTAACATACATTTAAAACCGACGGAACAGCTTTGTGTGAGTCATCTTTAAAAAAATCAATAACGTTACAGTGGAGAGCTGCACCTCGTCCCTGTGGGTGTGTGTGTGTGTGTGTGTGTTGTGTGTGCGTGTGTGTGTGTGTGGTGTGTGTGTGTGTGTGTGTGAGCCACGTTAGAGACATGGAAAGATAATGATTCTCTCTCTCTCTCTCTCTCTCTCTCTCTCTCTCTCTCTCTCTCTCTCTCTTCCTCTCTCTCTCTCCTCTCTCTCTCTCTCTCTCTCTCTCTCTTCATTGATCACACTGAACAAATAATAAATTACACCCATTTACTAATCCGATTATAATAAAGAGAAAATAAAGAGAGTAATAAGAAGATTCACACGCATGATAAACTCTCTCTCTTTCTCTCTTTTTTTTTTCTCTCTCTCTCTCTCTCTCTCTCTCTCTCTTTCTCTCTTTCTCTCTCTCTCTCTCTCTCTCTCTCTCTCTCTCTCGGTAAAAAAATAGGACCAACTCGCCCATTTAACACTCGGTCAGAGAGTTATTCAACACATTTTTTCTCCTCCTTCACTACTTGCCTCTCCGTTTTCTCTCCCTTTTTCTTCTCTCCTTCTTTTTCTCCAATTCCTTATCACGCCTCCCTCCCCCTCCCCCTCCCTATCACTACTATCCCTACCACCCATACCATCACCATCACCACCCATTTCACTTCCCCTTTCTCCTCCCTTTCCGTGTTTGCTGCCATGGACTTCATTATCCCTCCCCCCCCTCCCCCCCCCCCTGCTCCCTATATAACATATTTTCTTTTCTTAAACCCTTCTCATCATCTTTTTGTTGTGCTTTTTTTTAGTTTTTTTTAACATTATATTTTATTTGAGTTAGTTTTTTTCACCTCTATATTTTCCTTGTACTTCTTTCTCATTTCTCTTCCTTCCATCACCATCTTTTCCTCTATTATTTTTTTTTTTTTTACTTTCTTGTCTCGACTATTTTTTTTTCCTCTTATTTTTTTTTCCCACCTTAGACTAGGCTCTTCCTTTCTTTTTCTTTTTTCCCCCCTTGCCTGCTAAGCCACAGCAACGCCCCGTTTCGCTCTTCTTCCACTCATTTCATCCTCAATCTTCCTTTAAACACCCATTACTTTCCTTTATTCTTCAATTTCTCTTATATAAGTTCACTCACTAAAAAAAGACAAAACAAAAAATGATCTCAAAAAAATTTCTTCCTTGCTTTTTACCCACCATCTTCACCCGTAAATCCTTCATCTTCTTTTAAACACCCATTCTTCCCTTTCCTTCCCCGTAACAGTAGGCGACACCCGTGGGCGGCGTATGTCACACCCAGCCCGTCACCCTCAGCCCGTCACACCCTCCGTTCATCACTCACACTGACACCCTGACTGACACTCACACCGGCGGGGGATGCGGGGGATTAGGGGCTCAAAGGCGTAGGAGGGAGTTAACGGGAAGGAAGAGGAGGAGGAGAAAGGAGGAGGAGGAGAGAGTAAGATGAGAAGGAAGAAAGGAGAAGAGAAGGCTAAGAAGAAGGAATTAGAAAAGGATAGATAGAAAGATATTGAAGGCATAGAAGAGAAAGGAGAAAGGAATACAAAGATGGAAGTAGATAAGGCTGGAAGCTTACCTATAAAAAGGACTGAAGTAGGAAGATAGGTAGTAGTGATGATGGGAAAAAGAGTAAAAGAAGGTAGACGGAGAGCCTGATAGGTAACATAAAACAAAAGAATGTGAACTATAAAAAGAGAGAAGGCGATGTGGGGATACTTAAGTAGATGAGTGGTGGAGGAAATGAGGG
>JAXIVD010004974.1:0-2500 GCA_036785275.1 Cancer borealis | reverse complement strand
ACGTGTGCTGCTGTTGTTGCTGCTGTTGTTCTTCCTGCTCTTCCTCCTGCAGCGAGGCATACATGTCGGGCACGGAGCGATGGTGCCGCAGCATGTCGGGCGCACTTCTCAGATGGTGACGTGACTCCAGGAGGGAGGAGGACGGCTGGTCCGGTGGGTCTCTTGGGCTGGCTACTTCCTGGTGAGGCTCAAGGGCCCCACGGGATTCCAGAGTGGCGCGGTGACGCTCAAGTGTATGGCGGTCAATGGTGGAGCTATGGCGCACCAGGTGGTGTGAATGCTGCTGCTGCTGCTGCTGCTGCTGCGGGTGGTGGTGGTGGTGGTGATGGTGGTGGTGTGGGGCGTGTGGCATGAGTGGTGGCAGGTCTCGATACATGTCCGGCGCCTGAGACCCAGCAAGGTGTCCGCGTGACCCAGCCATGTCCTGAGGCGATGGGTGACGGTGGTATGGGTCGTGGTGGTGGGCATCGTGGTGGTGGTGGTCGTGCCCCCGGGGCTGCAGCGTGCCTTCAGAGTAGCCATCAGGACCATTACCGAGGCTCCGACACATGTCACTAGGGAATGAATGGAAGGGGTCATGTTGGGGTGGTCCATGCCCCGCTAGGGAGGTGTGGGGGCAACTAGGACTGTGGTGGAAGGTGTGGCCACTGCTCGCAGGGCGGAAAGTATCGGTTGATGATGTGCACACGTGGTAGGAGGGAAGACCCGAGCCTCCACTGGAGCTGGAACGGAAGTGGTCACTTTGGCTCCCTGAGGCCCCAGAGCCACGGTAAGCGTCGCCGTGTGAGCCGCTAGACCTGTACAGGTCCATGCTGGTGGCGGGCCGGAAGTGCTCGAGGGGGACGTGCTGACGGTAAGGAGGCGGGTGGTCACGATAATGGTCGGAGTGGCTGCCGTGGTACTCCCGCGGCAGGTCCATTGGATTTTGGTTGCTGCGTCTCATTCCTACGGCCGGACTGCCTCCTGGCCTCGTCGGACGCTCCTACTGCAGGTGGTTTTACCGAACGTTGGTCGTGGTTCAGGATAGCAAAGATTTCCCTAAGAGATGGAGGCCCAGGGTTCTACTCTTCCCTGTGAGTATAGGGGGTGGTCATGGCAGCACGCCCTTACGCCCACACCTGGGAACAGGGCCGCAGCAACGCGGGGGCGGCGGCGGGGAGCACACAGGTGCGGGTCTCCGGGGCGCCTCGCTCGGTGGGCAGCGCGGCTATTGATCCATGGCGGAGGGCAGCTGGCACGAGGGCTCTCTCCGCCGCCGCCAGGTGCCTCAGCCTCCCGGGGCAGGTGCCTCGCTCACCTGGTGATGCTCCTTCTGCCCACAGCACCCCAGGCCCGCCCTCTGTCCTCACGCTCGCCCCTCACTCCCGCCCCGCTCATGGGGCAAACAGCAAAGTGAGTAACTCGACGGTGAGGTGTTCCCGCCGGAACCAATTAAAGTTGAACACTAATATACAACACACGAATTCACGCAAATCTTGACAACAATTTCTAAACACACACAGAGTATAAACACACGAACATTTCTGGTTAAATTATCAAACACACAAATATCACTTTCCCACTATATAAGAATCACCCATCACCGTCCCTCCCGACCGAGGTATTTATCCATGGCTCCCGGCACCAGCATCCAGGGCGGGGTCCGGACCTGCTTCACGCCCTCCGACACGGCGGTGCGGTGGGAGGCCCCTGGAGGGCAGCGCGAGGCACGAGGAGCGGCGGGGAGGCAGGTGGTGGAGGCCGCCTGGCACGTACTGAGCACTCCTCCCCGCTTGGCCTCCGCCGACCTCGCTGAGCCTCGCGGGTGCCGATGCTCCTCACCGCCTCGCCTTATGCCCCCATTATTGCTGCCTCTGATCAATATTTGGCGACACAGGGCTCGGCTCCTGCCGCCCCCCGAACACGGCAAGCACAGATACACGACCACGGGATGCGTGTCCAAGATGATATGGGGAAACATGACAAAGTGGCAACGTGGCGCGGATGCTGGGCGCATGCGGTGGAACATCTTTCCCCTCCCCACTGCTCACGGCGAAGTCGGTGACAACCTCGCCACTTCATTAATAACGACCCGTTTCCTTTTTTTCTTTTTTCCCAATTGCCAAGGTGTTCCCAGTTTATAATGTAATGGCATGTGTTGTGAGGAGAGGGAGCAAAAGAGGGAGGAATGGAAGGGCCTAGGGAGGAAAAGAAGAAGCAGGCAAGAGAAGTTGCACTACCGTCAGCATCCAACTCCCTTCCTCCCTCCCCCCTCACTTCTTTCCTCCCTCCGTCTCCCCTCTTCCTTCCCTCCCTCCAGCCCCTCCACCTCCCCACGATCCCGGGAACAGAATGAACCAGGCATGGATGGACGACCTGAGTTTTATGCGTGCAAATGAAACAAGTTGTGTGTGTGTGTGTGTGTGTGTGTGTGTGTGTGTGTGTGTATACTGTGTTCTTGTGTGTGTGTGTGTGTGTGTGTGTATGTGTGTGTGTGTGTGTGTGTGTGTGTGTGTGTGTG
>JAXIVD010004973.1:12500-31999 GCA_036785275.1 Cancer borealis | reverse complement strand
TATATATATATATATATATATATATATATATATATATATATATATATATATATATATATATATATATATATATATATATATATGTATATATATATATATATGTATATATATATATATATATGTATATATATATATATATATATATATATATATATATATATATATATATATATATATGTATATATATATATGTATATATATATATATATATATATATATATATATATATATATATATATATATATATATATATATATATATGATTTCTAGATATAGACAAAGCTTACGACAGGGTAAATACAGAAATGCTTTGCAGAGTTTTAGAAAAGGTTGAGCTAAGTGAAAAAATAGTCAAAATTATCAGGAGTACTATGTATGTTGAAACCAAAACTAGATACAATCTAAGGAATATAGAACCAGATTGGGTGAAGAGTGAGAGAGTGGTTAGGCACTCTCTCCCTAGCACCTCTAACACTGTGTACGCCTTTACACACACACACACACACACACACACACACACACACACACACACACACACACACACACACACACACACACACACACACACACTTCTTCTTCTTCTTGTGACCGCTTTCGCTTTTTATCGCTTCGCAGGTCCTCTTTTTCTTCACTGTTCTGCTCCTGGTATCTATTATGTCCGTTTTCCCCACGCCTGTGTCAGGAACTCTTTAGCCGCTCTTATGATTCTCTCTCTCTCTCTCTCCCTCCTTCTCTCCCCTGTACAGGCCCAGCACTGTAAGGATTCCTCCGTCCTCCTCCAGTCTTGTACACCACTCCTCTCTTCCTAACACTGCCATTATGGATCCGATCAGCTTGTCTCTTTCCTCATCGTACCTGCCACACTCTACTAAGAACTCTACTAAGAAGCTGCTACAGTCCTGATCTAACCCATCCCTGTTCCTCGCCTTCACCTCAAGTGTGCCTGTCCTAGCCTTTACTAGTAGCCTGCTGCCCCAATCTCCTACATGCCATTTGAGTGCCTCAGGCCTCTCCTTACATCTATACCATTTCAGTGTGGACTTAGCTTCCATCCCTGCCTGCCATCTAGCTAATCCACCCTCTTCTATCCTTTTCTTTACCTCTCTGGGCTCCATCCTATGCCAGTCCTCTTCCAAATTCTCCCTTCTTTTCCATCTATTCGTTTCTTTCTTCCATGATGACCTGCCATTATTTTCCCTCAGTACCTGCTTTACCCACCTATCCTCATCAAGTCCTTCCATCTTCTTTACGAAGTTTAATTTCCCTTTAACTATCCTCTCCCTGAAGGTACTGCAGCCCATCTCTCCTCTAATGGCTTCTATTGCTGCACTGCGTGGAGCGCCCAACCCCCACCTACCTATTCTGTTCTGACTCCTCTCCAGCTTTGCTATGTCTCCCTCCCGCTAATAGGTAATCTCAGACCCATATAAACAGTACGGCACAGCCATCCCCTTCCATAAACTCCTTCCTACTTCCTACTTATTAATTGATCTACTACCTGCATTAATTATCATTCCTGTCATCTTCCTGGCCTTCCCCTCATTAATCTTCATCTGTTTCTCTCCTCCTATTCCTTCTTTACTCACTTCTAACCCTAGGTAAGTGTACCTATCCACCACTTCCAGTATGTTGTTTCCTAACACCCACTGTCCCTATCCCTGGCTATTAAACTCCATCACCTTGCATTTCCTATCACTGTACCTAACATTCCACTCTCGCCCATATATACTGGCTACCAGCAACAGCTCTTCCATGTCCTCCTTGCTCTCTGCCATTAACACTATGTCATCAGCATACGCTAGGCAACCTAATCTCCTACACCCAACTCTGACTCCCTTCCCTGTCATCCTAATCCTCACTATCAACTCCTCTATGTATAAATTAAATAATGTTGGGGAGATCACACATCCCTGACGTACTCCTATATTGTTTCTCAGCCATCCAGTGCCAATGTCACCTAACGTAAACCTCACCTCGTTATCCTCATACAGCTTTCTAATCACCTGCACTACCTTCCTGTCTACCCCTCTGTGTGTCAGTAATGTCAATAACTTGCTCCTATCTACCCTGTCATATGCCTTTTCCAAGTCTAAGAATACTGAGTACAGCTCTCTTCCTAACTTTTTATTCTTCTCTATGACCTTCATCACTAGCACATTTTCTAGACCACCTCTCCCCTTCCTAAAACCACTTTATTCCTCTCCGAGCACCCTACTCTCTTCTATCCATGTCCTCAGCTTATCATTTATCATCCATCCAAATGTCTTAGCCAGGGTGTTCATTATTGCTATGGGTCTGTAATTACCACCGTGTTTTGAAAAAAAAAAAATCAGCTCTGAGAAAAAAAATACCAGCGTTGTTTACCTCTTTATCTTGGTTTTTGGTCTTGCTTAGGGCTGCGACGATTCAGTCGATCATATGAACCCTGGTGAAGTCCTGTGAGGTTATCACAGGCGTGTTAGCCGACCCGTCTTCTTTAAGAAGGCGCTGGTGAGACGGATGACAGCTGGTTGTGGTGAGGGGTGGACGCCTGCTGCTGCTAGCAGGGTAGGCAGGTCAAAGGTGGTGACGTTCAGGGCCAGGAGTTGGGAGCGGAGCAATACTCGGTGAGAGTGGTAACGCGGACACTGTAGTAACAAGTGTTCGATAGTCTCCTGAATGTTCCTGCACCACGGGCAGTGTTAGTCAGGGGACAGACGCAGGCGGTGCAGGTGAGCCGTAAGTGTAGTGTGGCCGAGGCGGAGGCGGGTGAGGGCGACATCTAGGACGCGGGATTGTTTCCGTATCCGCGGCTGTGGTGAGGAGTCCCTGCGGTATTGGCCCATGGATGTGGTGTGGAGGGCATCTTGGAGAGTGTTGTCCCAGGTAGAGCGGCAGACCCGAGAGATGAGACGCTTTGCCGTGAGGAGGAAGGGGGAGAGGTGTTATGTTTACCTTGGAGGAAGTATAACAGGAGAGGCCATGACGTCACACGAGTGAAGCCGCTATAAGCTCCGCCCACCTATGCAAGTCAACCCAAAACATTGCGCTGCTGACTAGAGCCCCGACACTCACCCACCTCAATACTTTGTCGTTATGCCGGCTTGTTCGGTCTATGGCTGCACCAGGAGAAGTGAGGATAGAGAAATATCATTTCACCGTAAGGTGTAGAGATTTTCACGGCCAATCATTGTATGAAATGCTAGAAAACTGGGTTAGATCATTAGCACGCCAAAATTTGCGGGAAATCGAAGTGACGAGTTGTCTTCATAATTTTACGCACAATTTATCTTATGTAAGATCTCCATGCAAATAAATCAAATTTAAGTAATGCATAGATCTATATGTATCATCAGAAAGGCAGTGAACATATACTATTGACTATTAAAAGTCACAAATGTGATAAATCTTGCCGTGTTTGATACAAACTTCTCTGCTACAATATTCACTTTGACAGTTATGACTTACACAAGCAAATAGTAATCAAATTACTGGACTATATAGTTCCTTGTATCTTCATAATCAATATTAACACATTGTAATTTCTCAAGAATTTGCCTAGTCATTGCATCTTGGCAAGTGGTCTTGACATTACATGTAAACGCCTTAACACATTGTAATTTCTCAAAACCTTGAAAAATTCTGCAAAAAGTCTTGGATAAGGATGTCGAGTTATGGGAGGCAATCATTGGCTCTTTTGATTCCAATAAACTTTTTTTGGTAAAAGTGCAGAATGAGGCCTTCTGCCCTTTATTTTTCTCTCCTTCCCTACATACTCAACATAGTGTACTCAACCCATCTGTGAAGGTTTTAATAAGGGGGATGTAGGAAAAGTTCTTACGATCAGTAGTCAGGATAGAACAAAAAATAACGGTTACAAACTAGAATAATGTAGATTTAATAAAAATTTAAAAAAAGGCAGAAATTGGTTTACAAATAGGGTGGTAGATGATTAGAACAGACTAAGTCAGCAGGTAGTTAGTGCACAGACAATAGGGAGTTTTAAGAGAAGACTAGACTTCATGGATGCGGATGAGAGGTGGGTGTAGGTAATAAGGGGGTTAGGATTAACAGGAACTACCTAGTGCAGGCTTCAAGGCCTTTTTTAGCTTTCTTATTTTCTCATGTTCTTACGGTTTCAGGCGGGTAAATCAATATTAACCTCGCAAAACGTCTTTGAAGCTAGATTATGTTATGTTAGGTTGGTTAAGTTAGGTTAGGTTACGGTTATGTTATGATTGGGTTAAGTTAGGTTTGGTTCAGATGTGTTGAGTACATTATGTATAGTATGTAGGGAAGGAGAGAAAAGAGAAAGGGCAGAAGGCCTTATTCTGCACTTTTACCTCTATTTTTTTTAATTGAAACATTAGATTGCCTGACTATTTTGGTTCCCTTTTTGCATGGGGCCCTAAAGTCATTCCAGGGCCTCCACTAACGTCATATATATATATATATATATATATATATATATATATATATATATATATATATATATATATATATATATATATATATATATATATATATATATATATATATATATATATAACACTATATGATATATATATATATATATATATATATATATATATATATATATATATATATAACACTATATGATATATATATATATATATATATATATATATATATATATATATATATATATATATATATATATAACACTATATGATATATATATATATATATATATATATATATATATATATATATATATATATATATATATATATATATATATAACATTATATGATATATATATATATATATATATATATATATATATATATATATATATAACACTATATGATATATATATATATATATATATATATATATATATATATATATATATATATATATATATATATATATATATATATATATATATATATATATAACACTATATGTGTAGTAGTGGGCAGTAAGGAAACTCAATCTTCTTATATATAAATATACTGTAAGTAAGTAGTGTACAATGCAGCAGAACTGTCGCGACGGTGTGGCTGTAGAGCGTGCTGTTGTCAGGGCGAGAGCTGCGGTGGAAGTCCGCCTCCCTCACGTCTCCTCGCTGGCCTCACCTCCGGCTTGACGACACACCGAACCACAGTCCCGCCTGAACCACCGAACAAGGGAGCCGGAATCTAACTACCTTGTTAAATAATTCAATACACTTGTCTACTACGCAACACGCCCATACATACACATTAAGCACAATATATAGTGAACAGAACACTCCCCCCTGAATCTCATTCACATAATAGTAGCTACATTTTCTACAACAAAAAGAAAAAAAATCACGAAACACACACATGCATGCACACGCACTCACACAAAGCCTCGTGCGTACAACTTATTTACAAATGGAACATTCTTTAAGCTTCCTGATCCTCTCTGAACGCCTCGGCATCTCAGCATCTGCCGCTGTCGTGTCGCCGTCCCCTTCTTCATCGTCATCAGCTGCGTCTTGCTCTTCTCCGCCATCAACTCTGACAGGGAGCCGAATGAGGAGCTCGTCATCATCGTGTCTCCCCTCCACCGTACTGTCCTCGACACCGTCACCAATACGCGGACGAAGGTCTTTAACATGACGGGGAACTCCGTTGACTTCGGCGGCATGGTCTGACAGCATCCTCGTAACCGTGCCTGCTTCATACCGTGTGTCACAGCGAGCGTTGGGGGGTTTGACCCATACTTTATCCCCGTCATGATACGGCCCCCTTCCTGCCAGGTCTTCCTCTGTAGTACGCGTACAAGGACCCACCTCGCGTATTCTCACAGTGTACCGGTACAGCAGGTTTGAGGGAGCAGTTGCTGACTCTACATCATCCAGGGGTCTCAAGTTATATAAATACATCGCCTCCTCCGCAGAGCAGCCCTTCCTTGCCGCAATAACCTTGACAGAACGGTGGCACCTCTCTACTATCCCATTCCCTGAAGGAACGTGCGCACATCTGAACCGCAATGTGACATTCCACCGTCGTGCGAAACTTGCAAAGAGCTTGCTGCGGAAAGCAGTGTCGTTGTCGGTTAGTAGTTCCTCCGGCGCTCCGCGTTCACAGAAAATTGCTTCCAGCTGCTTAATAACACTCTCGCTGGTTTGAAGCCTCAACTGTCGCCATACCGTGAACCTTGACGGATCGCAGTCGATGAGACTCAGGTACGGCTTGCCTTTGAAATGAGTTATGTCCATGCCGACCCGCTGCCACACCTCGTCCACCTCCAGGCTCCCTCTCCGCCACTTAACGGGTGCAGGGTCGATGGCATGACAAGTCTCGCAGTCCGCCACAATGGAGTGTACTTGCCGTCGGGTGACTGTCGGAAGTACCCTCTTTACAAAGTAAAGGGTTCGTTTTACACCTGGATGTCCTGTAGCGTGATGAATCTCCGCTATCTTACTGTCATCCACTTCAGCAGTGGCAGCACACATGGGTTGCAAAACAGAGGAGAGAGTAGGCGGCGTGGGTGGAGGAGGGTGCGGGACATGTGCCTTTAACCAGCGCTGTGGCACACGAGTCAGACTATCAGCCTTGTTACCGCTGGACGGGACGAGTATCACAGTCAGCTGAAAGGCGTATTCTTTCACCATCGATGTCACGATGCCAATCCTTCTCCGAATAAGCATCTCACTCGCCGCCTTTGTACGAAGTCTGCTCCTTCCTGTCAACGCGTCAGTAATCCAGCGATGCACCGTGGAGGAGTCAGTTAACAACTCCACCTTCTTAAATTCCCAGGCCAGCGCGAGATTAAGTCCTTTGATGACAGAGTCTAACTCGGCCATATTAATGTGCGTGGCATCGTCCTTACGAAGCTGGCTGGCATCCTCTACGACGCATCCATCCACCTCAACTGCAACGCCGAGAGCAAGGGAACTAGCATCAACCCAGATCCTGGCCTCGTCACTCCTAACACTCCATTTGCCTCGAACCGGGTCATTCTTCCTGACTTCGGCGTCAGTCTCCTCCAGCATCCTTCTTAGTTCTCCGTCAGTGACAGCGTCGTCCCACTTTTCTGTTAGGTTATTCACCTTCCTCTTCACGTAAGCCGTAGCCATTCGTAGCCACCCGCACACTGGATAATGGCCTGTTAACTTGCCGCAATATGAGAACACCGTCCGTCGCGTCATCATTTTCGGTACATCTGGCACGGCGTTGTCTCTCCTCCAGACAAGATCTCCTTGCTCCCCCCAGACCTTTAGACCTAATGCTCGCCCACCCTCAGCGAGCCTCACGTGTGGGAAGCTAGTCAGTCCATATTTCTTCAGGTGCTGTTCCACATAACTGGCCGAGACGACGTCCTCGTTGACTAGGATGTCATCGATGTAAGCAGAGGTTCCCTTCCGTACGACTGGGTCTTGTGAGAGGACACAATCCAGCACCGCCCTCATTACCAGCGGAGCCACGTTCAGGCCGAAACCTAACCGCGTCAGGCAGTACCGCCTTCCCTTAAAGCTCACTGTCTGGTAGGGCCACAGTGAGTCACGGATTCGTATCTGCAGGTACGCCTTGGTCAGGTCCACGATGCACACATTCGCACCCTGTCTCCGCCAGATCCTCAGCTTATCCGAGCACACGTCTGAATCTGCCGTAAACGCGTCGACGTGCGTGTTGAGTTCCCGGAAGTCCATTACTGGGCGCACCTTACTCTTGTTCCGCTGCACGACTGCCATCAGCGGAATCAGCCCCTTAGCCGGCCCGTGTACCCGCTCGTCATACGGGAGCAGCCACCCATCATCAATCCATTGCTGCAGCTCTTTCTCGTACGATTCCCTTGCTTCTTGGGGCACAGCATACTCAGCCGCCTGGTTCCGCAGGACCCCGGGCTCCTTGCCCTCTGCCCACTTCCATGCAGCAGTCCAGCAGTTCGCACTCTGGTCGTAGCCGGCAGTGAAGTCAGGTTCGTCCAATTTCAGATCCACGTTTGTAGCAGCACAAATCACGTCCTCAATGTATCGGTGATTCTTTTTTTGGTACCGGGCCGGTCACCGCGTGGCTTGGAAGAGTGGAGGTAGAGGGGTAGCGTGGATGATGGAGGTCTTGTTGAAACACACACGGCTTGATATAGATGATATATTGACACAACACGACTTGAGTAGATACAGGATATACAGTGACTATGACCTTTGCCTGCCTTGAGAGAGATGACGAAACGTTGATGATGGTAGCGAGCTGAGAGATGAGCGACTGGTTGATGTAGTCGCCAGGCTGAGAATGAGGGTGAGAAGTGGTGGTGTGGGCTCAGCCGCGGTCAGGAAAGGTCGACTCCAGGTGGACTACGCGCCTATGATTGGTCGGGACTGACCCGGGAGAATGACGTCACGGGAACAGAGCTGTGTGATAGGGCTGGCTTTTGACCTGACGCCTTGGCTGGGATGTGAATTCTAGGAAAATTCCTTACCCGCATACACTCTCTCTCTCTTAGCTAAAAACAATGAATATCTTAAAACTAGTTAACAATGATATACAGATATGATATGATACAAATACTTCCCCCTTGGAAGCATACGTCCTCGTATGTCGAGCTAAAGAATACAATCAGAGAGGGGGGACGATGAAATACATTGGATACAATACAGAATACACAATACGAATACACAATAAGACTAAGACATAATAAAAATACATGAGACATGAACAAGAATCAGGATGTAGCCTTTACATAGATACATATATATACATAGTTGGACAGGAATGAAAGGAAAGATGAAGGAAATGGCTAGTAGACTGGGCGAGACCGGAGCTGATATTTAGGTGAGGATGAGATGGGGGGTGAAGGTGGCTGACTTTCAACAATGTCAGGAGCATTTTCTGGTAGTGGAGAGGTAGGTTCGAAATCGAAACCACGATCAACCCGTTTGAGATGGTCTCTGTGAACAAAGTTTTCACTGCCTGAACTTAGGTTTCTGAGTTTGAACTTGTGACCGGCCATCTTTTCAATTACACGGTGAGGTCCGTTGAATCGGGGGTCGAGCTTAGAGTGGCGGTCTTGGACTTTGGTGAACACGATGTCACCAACCTCGATGTCATGCGGTTTAGCGCGCTGATGCTGTTTATGCAGCATAGATTCCTGAGAGGCGGTAAGTCTGTCACGGACGGACATATGAATACGTTGGAAAGCTGAAACGCGATTCTGAACATAATCGTCAACGTTGTATAGAGGACGAGGGTCAGAGGAGAGAAACTCATATGGGAGTCTTTTGTCAGAGCCATATAAAATGAAATGTGGAGACTCGTTGATCGATGAGTGAATCGCAGCGTTAAGAGAGCATGCGACTAGGGGAATGTGATCATCCCATGAAGAGCTTGAATTGGCAATGAAGCGTAAGATGTCGAGAATTCGACGGTTTGCTCTCTCGACTTTTCCGTTCGCTTGAGGGGAATATGGAACAATGTTGCACTTTTTAATTTCAAATGACTCGCAAACAGCTTTGAGGATGGCATTGTTGAATTCGGTGCCATTATCTGATAGAAGTACTTTAGGAGATGCATACCGGCATATGACTTCATCTATCAGTGCTCGTGCAACTGAACGTGCAGATTTGTCTTTGAGAGGAACCAAGATGCTGAAGCGTGAAAAACTATCGATACAGACGAGCAAATAGTGAAAACCGTTCTCCGTCAGAGGGAGTTTCAAAATATCGACTGACAGACTGTCCCAAGGAGCATGAGGGATAGGATATGGGAGGTTCGGAGATTCATAATGGAGAGAGGGACGATGCTCAGCGCATGAAGCGCATAAGAGACAATGACGGGTGATGTCTTTCCTCATGGAAGGCCAGAAATATGATCGTTGAGCCTGTTTGAATGCTCTATCTTTGCCTGGATGACCGGCAAGAGGGGAGTCATGAACGTGATACAAGATTATAGGGACAAGAGCTTCTGGAATGACAAGCTGAGATGCATGATGTAATGAATCGTCCTCAGAAATGACAGAACTAGATTTATAGAGGACATCGTCTCGAAGCAAAAAGGAATCTGGGGAGAATGGCAAGCTTGGAAGGTTACTGGCATCACCTGATTCAAGATAATAAATGAGACGTTTGCAGAATTGATCAGACCTTTGAAGGGATTTGACTTCCTCAAGAGTGGGGAGTGACTGTGAGGTTGTGAGCAGACTGACAGGAGCGACATGACGGGACAGAGCGTCAGCGACAGAATTAGCTTTACCTGGGAGGTACGCGAATGAAGGATTGTACTCTTGAACAGTGAGTTGCCAACGGGCAAATTTTCCGGTTAAACTGGTTCCTTTGAATAACTCTGTGACAGCAAAATGATCGGTTAGAACGTGGATCTTATATCCGAGTATGATGTCTCTGAAGTGACGAAGAGACCAAACGACTGCGAGAGCTTCGCGGTGAGTGACACTGTAGTTGCGCTCAGCAGCATTGAGCAGACGACTGGCAAAGGCAACTGCGCGTGATTTACCATTTTCATCTCGTTGCATGAGGACAGAACCGATACCGATGTTTGATGCGTCAGTGCAAAGAATAAACTCCTTATTGAAATTAGGAAATGCGAGGACAGGAGCGTTGCATAAGGCTTGCTTGAGGGTAGCGAATGCTTTCTCGCACTCTTCCGTCCATGCGAATGTTACATTCTTTTTAAACAATGATGTGAGAGGTTGAGCGATTTTACTGAAATCTTTGATAAATTGCCGATAAAATCCTGCAAGGCCAATGAAACTACGAACGTCATCAGCAGAACTAGGAGTAGGAAACCATGATATCGCATGAATTTTATCGTCAAGAGTGTGGATGCCATCTTTGTCAACCTTGTGGCCTAAGAATTTGATTTCACGTTTGAGGAACTGACATTTACTGAGTTTAAGAGTTAACCCAGCCTTTGCAAAACGTGACAGAACATCTGAGATGGTTTCGAGGTGTTCGGGAAGGTCCTTTGATGCGACTATCACATCGTCTAAGTAACAAAACACCGAGGAGCCTAAGAGGCCAGAGAGAACTGAGTTCATGAGACGCATGAAAGTTAAGGGACTATTACGTAAACCCATGGCCATACGTTTGAAAGCGTACTGGCCAGATGATGTGGTGAAAGCAGTGTAGTGCCGTGAACTTTCTTCTAGCTCGACCTGGAAGAAACCAGACTGAAGGTCGAGGGTGGAAAATACACTGTTTGAATCACCTATTGACTGGAGGAGATCAGACAAGATTGGCATAGGGAATCGATCGGGTATCGTCGCGGCGTTTAAACCACGGAAATCGACGACTACTCTCCACTCACCATTGGACTTAGGAACTAGAAACAGCGGGGCATTGAATGGTGATGCCGCTGGCTCTATGATATCCTCGTCCAGCATGCTTCTGACAGCGTCGTCCATTAACGTCCTGCGGCTGTGTGGGATGCGATAAGCCGGGACGTAGATGGGTGTCGAGCCTGGGGTGAGGTGGATGGAATGACGAACAGCATCGGTCTTGCCCAGAGGTTCACCCGGAAGAGAGACACATGACCTGAAAGTCGATAAGAGGGCAAGTAAATCTGTTTTCGTTTCAGGAAAATCAACATCACCAATATGCTGGTCAAGAAGAGGAGGAGGAGAATCTGAGGCAATTGGTGAAGACATGGATGTGTGACAAGGAGATGAGGTGACAGGGGTGACAGGGGCAGGATAAGGGAGAACTTCGCCTAAAGTCACGCCAGATTGAAGGGATATAGGGTGATTCGTGAGATTCTGAATGGCAATACAGCACGAACTATCCTTGTCTAGGGTTGAAAGAACTGACTCGAGAGCGACACCATTCACTCGGGCAGAGTCGGGCAAACATAAGATGTCTGTCCCGGGGGGGCACACCTTTGACGACGACGCGCACCAAACAGAGGTGGGTCTGTGTGACTACCACAGAGGAGGTCAACACAGCTTTCCTGAGTCTGGTGTTCGAGAGGACGTCAGACAGTGTTGTAGAAGAAGAGGGATTGTCGGTGTCGCTGTGCAGCGCTTCGCTAGGCGAGTCGGCTGGCGTAGATAAGACAGGATCAGGGATTACTGAGGGTGTCTTGAGCGATGAGGGAGGGACATGAGATGAGTCCTGAGAAGGCGTGTGCATTACAACGTAGACATCAGATGGTGGCGGTGACTCAGGGAAGGGTGAGGCAGAGATGAAGGTGCCATTCTGGGCGATTTGATGAATAGAAGGGAAAAGTGAGATGTTGAAGTGAGACATTGTATGGTATCCTATCAATATTTCAGCTGCAAAACATACATCATCCATGACATAGAAAAAATCTGAGATAGAAGGTTCAAGTGGAGACAAACAGATACTGAGGAGAACCTTTCTATGAGGTATGACAACGTTTCCAGAAATACCACTAACAGTGATGTCTGGTGGATAACTCTGAAACTTGTGCCTCGAGGCGGCAGAGTTTTTTTCAAAAACATGAGTTTTAATGATGTTGACTGAGGCACCAGAATCGAAAAATGCACGGCATTTGTGAGAGGCTAATTTGACGTCAGCAGTCAGACCTTGGAAAAATCCGGAGGATTTAACAGGGACACATGGGAGAGGCACTGTCTATGCATCCGCGAAAACAACACGTTTATGAGATGACTTACTACCTGCGGTCTTTAGAATGGACTTGAGTGTTACCGAGGAGGTGCGAGGCTCTGGCGCGAATCGTTTCCCGAAGATTGAGAAGACTGCATTTGTTGCTGGAAAAGGCGACATTCCTCAAGTGAGTGACCGCGTTTATTATGAAGGGAGCAGAAGGCATTACTGTTGAAATTATGATAACCTCTTTCGTCAAGCATTACTCGACAGTCCGCTGAGACGTGACCTTTGAGTCCACATCGGTAACATGTTACCTTTCTCGAGTCACGGGAGGATGAACGGTGACGAGAATGAGAGCGTTGATCAGAACGTGACAAATGAGTGTTTGAAGGTGGAGATGGGCTCTGAGGGGAGGAGCTTCGGTGAGAAAATGGGGGCTTGATTGAGGAATGCGGTGACTGAACCAAACTTACTGGCTGAGGAACAGGTGGCGATTTCTCTGATATTTTCTTGCACAGATCATACAAGAAATCTTCCTTACTGAATTTAATGTCGCTTGCAACGGTGAAGGCTGGTGAATCGAGCTGAACAAGGAACAGGAAATACGACATAAGGCGTTTGAAATCAGTAGAAGATATATTGCCGTCTGTGTCGATCCACTGAGAGGATTTCATTTGCTCTGTTAACTCAGCACTGAGAGAGGATGCAATATTCTCTGCCTTATACACATCATGAGTAGAACGAGCAATATTAGTGAGAGTTTGAGCAATTTTGAGGAAGGAATGAGTTGCACCTAATTTTGAGTGACCAGAGAAATGAGAGATTAATGCTGTGGTGAGTTCATCGTATGTAGAAAAACTGAGGAATTTATCGGTTTTTATGAGTTTTCCCGCAAGACTAGATGGGTCATGACAAATCCGTGATTTTAAAATGGCTAATTTTTCCACATCAGAATAAGCTGAGCGACGTGTACATTCATCATTTACACGCCGGACAAAGGCTTGGACTGATTCAGAGTTAGTACCAGAAAAAGGAGGAATTGAGACATTATCAGATATGAGAGTAACCTGAGGTGTGGGTGTGTGAGGTGACTGGTCGTTAGACATCGTGATCACGTTGAGGAAATACACAAGGAAACAGAGAAACACTGAGTGTACACAAAAAATGTAGAATAACTAGCACAATAAAGAGAAAAATATAATAAGAACTAAGGTACTTAACTAGCAGAGGACCAAGGAGGTGGAACACGTGGGCGCTGACTGGTCACGTGGTGAATGGGCGTATTTCTGGGCTGCGACACGTGGTGAAGAGCGATGGGCGTCTTGAGGGCGGAGACACGTGGTGAGGGCGTGGAAAACTTGTTTGAGGGACCACGTGGTGATGGGTGATGACCGTCTTGAAGGGACACGTGGTGAAGGGCGATGGGCGTCTTGAGGGCGTCTTGAGGTGATGCGTGGGCAGCGAAGATGGCGCGCCGCGAACAAAATGGAGGTAGAGGTGATGGGCGTCTTGAACAGCAGGGCGAGGAGGCTTGTACTCACTCGGAATAGATGCTACTGCAGAAGGGCGACGAAGGAAGCGACTGCAGGGCGTAGAGGAGAACACGAGTGAGCGAGGCAAGGGCGTGTGTAGAGTCACTTACTGAGGCAGAACGATGCACGTGGTGAGTGTAGAGACTTGATGACGGAGGAGGCTGAATCTTGATAATTCGTCGCTTGGAAGGACGAATTCCACCGTTGCACACCAATTGTATCGGTGATTTTTTTTTTTTTTTTTTTGCTTGATATAGATGATATATTGACACAACACGACTTGAGTAGATACAGGATATACAGTGACTATGACCTTGCCTGCCTTGAGAGAGATGACGAAACGTTGATGATGGTAGCGAGCTGAGAGATGAGCGACTGGTTGATGTAGTCGCCAGGCTGAGAATGAGGGTGAGAAGTGGTGGTGTGGGCTCAGCCGCGGTCAGGAAAGGTCGACTCCAGGTGGACTACGCGCCTATGATTGGTCGGGACTGACCCGGGAGAATGACGTCACGGGAACAGAGCTGTGTGATAGGGCTGGCTTTTGACCTGACGCCTTGGCTGGGATGTGAATTCTAGGAAAATTCCTTACCCGCATACACTCTCTCTCTCTTAGCTAAAAACAATGAATATCTTAAAACTAGTTAACAATGATATACAGATATGATATGATACATCAACTCCAAAACGCACTCCACACTGAGGATCAACTGTGACCCCACCGAGTTCACGTATGCCGTCCATGCCCAGAATAAAGGGGAAGCCAAGGGGCATCTCTGTGCTCACACATACACAGACATCTGCGCGAGCGCCACCGTGTAACTGAAGTCGCAACACGCCCGTTCCTTCGCACTGCCACTTATCCCCACTTGCGGTAACCAAACAAATATCGCTCCTCGTCCACGCCTTACAACAGGAGACATGAGCAACACTGCGCGAACACCCTGTGTCAACCAACACACGACGTCGGACTCCATCTACTTTCAACACAGCACTGGGCAGCACCTCTTTTACTGACTGTCGTGAGAGGAGGCTGGCGCTGATGCCCTCTCCGTTCTCGTTTTCCCGACACGCCGAAGCGAAATGGCCGGCCGCACCGCACTCATAACACTTGCCCCTGCGTCGTGGGCGGCCCAGACTGCCCCGTCCTCTCGCACCTCTGCCCGCACCAGTAGCGTGGCGGGCTAGACAGTCTCTGGCGAGGTGATTCGGGCCACCACACGTGTAACACCTGAAGTTCACGGCAGCTGCGCAAGGTTCCCCACTCGGCGTCGTTGAAGCCCCGAAGCACGCCTCCGATAACGACCCAACAGTGCCGTCGTCCTTGAGGACTGCTCTTGCTCGCGCTAGAATCTGCTCCAAGTCGAGTGTTTCCAGGCGCGACCCAGCCCTTAGGAGCTGGCGAACACCCTCTGGCAGGCCGGTCACAAAAGCACAAGCGAGGGCTTTGTCAGTCATCCCGCCAAACAACATGGCTAAGCGTCGCAGCTCAGCCAAGTACACGTCAGGGGTTTCACCACTGCCCAACTTCCTGTTAATGAACTGTTCATAGGCCACGTACTGATCCACTGCAAACGCGGCCAACAGCGCCTTTTTCACTTTCTCTGTTGACTTCCTGTCAGGCTCAGCCAGCTGTAGGTAGACGGCGAAGAGGTATGACACTCGCCACGTCGCTAATATTCCGCAGCTTGCAGACCAACTCCAGCTTCTGTAACCACTCCGTCACCGAGTGGTTGCCACTGCCGTCGAACTCGGGAATGAGCTTCAAGTCAAAACCCTCCATACTGCCTAGATAGCTTGTAGTAGTGGGCAGTAAGGAAACTCAATCTTCTTATATATAAATATACTGTAAGTAAGTAGTGTACAATGCAGCAGAACTGTCGCGACGGTGTGGCTGTAGAGCGTGCTGTTGTCAGGGCGAGAGCTGCGGTGGAAGTCCGCCTCCCTCACGTCTCCTCGCTGGCCTCACCTCCGGCTTGACGACACACCGAACCACAGTCCCGCCTGAACCACCGAACAAGGGAGCCGGAATCTAACTACCTTGTTAAATAATTCAATACACTTGTCTACTACGCAACACGCCCATACATACACATTAAGCACAATATATAGTGAACAGAACACTCCCCCCTGAATCTCATTCACATAATAGTAGCTACATTTTCTACAACAAAAAGAAAAAAAATCACGAAACACACACATGCATGCACACGCACTCACACAAAGCCTCGTGCGTACAACTTATTTACAAATGGAACATTCTTTAAGCTTCCTGATCCTCTCTGAACGCCTCGGCATCTCAGCATCTGCCGCTGTCGTGTCGCCGTCCCCTTCTTCATCGTCATCAGCTGCGTCTTGCTCTTCTCCGCCATCAACTCTGACAGGGAGCCGAATGAGGAGCTCGTCATCATCGTGTCTCCCCTCCACCGTACTGTCCTCGACACCGTCACCAATACGCGGACGAAGGTCTTTAACATGACGGGGAACTCCGTTGACTTCGGCGGCATGGTCTGACAGCATCCTCGTAACCGTGCCTGCTTCATACCGTGTGTCACAGCGAGCGTTGGGGGGTTTGACCCATACTTTATCCCCGTCATGATACGGCCCCCTTCCTGCCAGGTCTTCCTCTGTAGTACGCGTACAAGGACCCACCTCGCGTATTCTCACAGTGTACCGGTACAGCAGGTTTGAGGGAGCAGTTGCTGACTCTACATCATCCAGGGGTCTCAAGTTATATAAATACACCGCCTCCTCCACAGAGCAGCCCTTCCTTGCCGCAATAACCTTGACAGAACGGTGGCACCTCTCTACTATCCCATTCCCTGAAGGAACGTGCGCACATCTGAACCGCAATGTGACATTCCACCGTCGTCCAGACATTGAAGATAATAAAGATGGGAGACCCACCACTTCTGTGCCTTTCACGGATCTGTTAGAACACCTTAACACTACAACACCTGATTCTCTAATGGTTCTCGAGGGTGAGCCAGGCGTCGGGAAGACCACCTTGTTGAGATTTTATGTGGATGAATGGATAGCTGGTGGTGGCAGCATTAAGGGACTCTCTCAATACGATCTTGTCCTTCACTTTGAGTGCCGTGACACCAGTATTGACTCCTTGACAAAACTATTACAATCACACATGCAAAAAACCACTTCCCGGATCCCCAAAAATGATCTTGTGCACATTTTACTAAGTTTGAAGGTTATGATTCTTGTTGACGGCTTAGACGAACTTAATGAAACATCCAAGAAAGCTTTAATAGAAATCCTCGATATAAAGAGTTCTTATGATTTCACTCTCATCTGCACCTCGAGGCCAGAGAGGATCCGGGAACTGCACATGATGGTGTCCAGTCGAATGAAAATGATCAAAATGACAATACAAGGAATTCCCAAACAGGAGAGGGAAAAGTTTGTGCAAGAGTACCACAATGAGCTGAAATATCACAGCGTCATCAAAGGACTGGACATCAACGGCTTACTTAAATACTTAAGCCAAGTGCCAGCACACCTGCAAGACTTCCTAAAGTATCCACTTAACCTGGTCATACTTATCTTCTTGTGGGATGACCCAAACTCCAGAGTCAGAGATATTACCTCCACGACCGAGCTTTATCTGGAAACCCATAAGCTATTGATCGAAAAGTTACATGAAAGACTGATGCACCAACCATCCACGAAGCATATGTCCCTCACCGATCTGAAAACCAAGTGTGAAACCTTTCTAGCTTACATGAACATGGAGGCGCTACGTTCTCAGGCCAATGATGTTATTTTCTTGAACAAAGATCAAATTAAAAATCTCATAAAGGTATGTGAAAGTCTAAAGATTCCAGCTCAAGAAATATTCTCTGCATTTCTTGTATCAGCATCCAACGACCGCTCTCTTACTCATTCAGAGAGGGTGAAGTTCCCTCATAAAAGTCTGCAGGACTTTTATGCAGCCAATTTCCTAACTTTCCTTCTGGAAGAAAATGATGAGCCTGATGATCCTATGTATAAAACAAACAGTGTTGAGTCAAATAATTACTCGAAAGAGAACATTTGGAAATACATTCAAAAGAAACTTGGTCAACCTTTCTCCATACGCAGCATCTTGGTCATGTTCAATGAAAATCAGACAGAGATTCAGCATTTTGGGAAGTACAGAAATATTATCTCCCAATTGGTTTATTTGCTGCATAAATCTGACCCGAACATCCTAGCACATTACGCTGAACAAGTGGTGACTCTCTGGGCCGTAGGTGAACACATGAACTTCAAACACTGTGTTCACCTACTCGAAGAAGGTCAATACAACCCAACACTGGCTCAGAACATTTCTAAAGTACTGGACAGGAATGTGTGGTGGGTAGATGACCAACATGTGAAGGCGGCTGTTGTTTGGCTTCCTCACAACTGTCCCTCAACACTCAACATTCACATCAGTAATGACCCGAAGGACGTGCCAGACTTACATGATCTGATGGAAACTGTTGCTGCCACTCACAACTGTAGAATATATATTTATTTCCATCATCATTGGAAGTATCCAGAGAGTGGTCTGACAAACTCATTGCTGCAGAAGTTGGAACCCTTAAGAGATTGTATAAGGTAATTGTGTTTCTATTTTTATTAGTTTTTTTTTTTTTTATCTGGTTGACACTCCCCATAAAGAAATAATCTTACTAAATCATGACATGATTTGTTCGCTTACTGAGACACCTAAGAGGGAGACAATACACATTTTCAACCTCAAATAAAATATAAAAAAAACTCAAATAAAAAACTGAACCTCAAATTAAAAAAAAAAAAACAGATTAAATTAAAAAGAACTGAACACCCAAATTTTTTATAACTATTAAATTTAAAAAAAATGAACATAAATAAACTGAACTTCAAATTTATTTATTTATTATTATTTATTGTTTTTATTTTATTTATTATATTTTTTTTTATTTATTGTTTTTTTTTTCATTTATTATTTTTTTATTTATTTATTGTTGTTTTTTTTATTTATTGTTTTTTTATTTATTATTTTATTTATTTATTTATTTATTTATTATTATTATTATTATTATTATTATTATTTTTTTTTTTTATTTATTGATTTTTTTTTTTTTTATTTATTGTTGTTTTTAAATTTATTGTTTGTTCTTTTTATTTTATTTTATTTTTTATTTATTGATTTATATTTTTTTATTTATTGTTTTTAAATTTATTGTTTGTTCTTTTTATTTATTGTTTTTTTTTATTTATTGATTTTTATTTTTTTATTTATTGTTTTTAAATTTATTGTTTGTTCTTTTTATTTATTGTTTTTTTTTTAATTGATTGTTGTTGTTTTTCTATTTATTGTTTTTTTTTTATTTATTATTGTAAATATTTTTGAAGTTTAATGTTAAGTTTTTTTAATTTAATGTTTAGTTTAGTTTATTTATTTATTTAAATTTATTTATTTATTGTTTTTTTTTATTTATTTATTTATT